>JTLS01001092.1:0-10742 GCA_000826855.1 Basidioascus undulatus | reverse complement strand
GGATAAGAAGAGGTGAGAGAGGATGGGCCGGACGCGACGGTGCCCGCAACATTTTCCAAGACCTTCGAGTATCTGCACAGAAAAGAACCAGCTGCTTTCAGTGTCGGGCCGGACGAAGGAGATGCCGTGCGTACCCGCCAGCCAAACCGAACCCAACTGGAACCCAAAAACAACGCAATGTCAGTCCGGATCCGTATGTGCTCTCTTACTTTATTAAACCTTACGAATTGACTGGACCAACAAGCCAGCGATCATGGTCCACTTGGGGCCAACTGGAACGGGTGATAGAAGCCTGTGAGCGACAAGCAAGATTGAAACACGCATTCACCAAAAAATGCAACGCACGACGGTCAGAGACAAGCGCGCCAGCGATGGTGCCGGGAAGGTAGAAGAAGTTCTAAAAATAAAAGCCAAATCAGCATCTCGCTTGCGGTAGGCAGCCGGTGCAGACTGACCATGAGCGTCGACCATCCGAGGTTACTAGAGATTGAGGCGTCCTCCGGAAGGACTGAGAGTACCACTTGCGTCAGTGCCGCAGATCACTGATGGACTGGGGGACAGGAGACTCACCACGAGCCACAATGACGTTGGAATAGAGACCAGCTGGTGAGAGTACCCGCCCAGAGAGTTTCAGCCTCAGCTGTAATGAAGATGGCAGACGAGAAAGATTCACTAGGGTAAGAGACTGTGATATCGAAGTTGAGATATATCAAGGTCAATTAGCACTAGTTCCGTCTTCTCCCTTTTACAACACATAGACTGACCCCAATCGTCTGCGGGGTGCGCAAGTTTGGATCAGTCACGAGAAGGCACCGAGCCCCTTACCAACTCACAAATCCACCACACGAGCGATATCGCAGCAACGCGGTGCCAGTAGCGCTTGATTATGAGCCACCCTGTTAAGTTGGTCCAATTCGATCAGTGATTCTCCTCCAACGCCGCGAACAACATGTAGCGTACAAGGGTACTCGGAAAGCTTGAGGCCACGCATCGTGTCCTTACGGTACCTGCGGTGGATATCTCATTCAGACTGAGCCTACTACCAGCGAAGGGATAGCTACAAACCGCTCCGGCTCCTCCATCTGCATCCGGAAGTAAAGGACGAGGAGGGGAGGGACAGCGCCGAAGCCAAGGGTGACGCTGCGCCTCACGGTTCAGTTTCACCGCCTCATAGCAATTCAGAAGGCCACACGTACCGCCACACCCACTCGAGGTGATCATCCCCGAAAATTTGAATGAGAAGGTAAGGTATAAAGTACGCAAGCTGACATGGACAAACCAAGGGCGTCAAATTTTTGTTGAACCGCAGGACGATTCGGCGCTGCTACGCACCACGAAGCCCAGATCGATCATGCTATTGGTCGCAAGAATGAGGAGTTTTTGTTGGGCGCCCTTGCTCACACTGGAAGAGGGATCGCGTGTCAGCATTATCTTCGGCGAGGGTGCATCGGCACCAGAGGACGAAAAGGACACCCACCCCGGGTCCTCGGTGTTCTCAGCCGCAGCTACTGAGCCCGCGGGGTACTCGGCACCGATAGCAAGACCTAAAATCCGCCAGGCTGCAGAGTCAGCTTGTGGGATCGATCAGGCTGTGGCCGCACTTACCAAGAAGGAAACGGTATGCCATCAGGGCTTGGAACATGCCCTTAATACTGCCGCCCCCACCCCATGCAAGGCCAGATATCACTGACCACAGGGCCAGCCACATGGATGCAAAGACCATGCCGACCTTCCGCCCTGTGTCACCCCGGAAATGTGTCAAGTCAGTCTGCGATAAAGACGGAAAGGAATGCGAACGGGGCTCACCGACACGGTCAGAGATGTATCCGAAGGCCAGCATTCCCACAATTGTTCCTGCAAAGACTAGAGCAGAGAAGGTTTCCCTGGACAAGTCGTTTATCAAACGAGGGTCAGCATTGCGCGAACTGCCAGAGCTGGTCTTCACACTTACGCGAAGTGAGCCGGTTGCGCCTCGGTGTACCCCGGGATCTTCCCCAAGATGTAGCGCGCCGCCCTGGTGTTACCAGACACATCAGCCTCATCGGCCTACATGTTAAACTGCCCGTAGTTCTGGCGAGCAACTCACCCGGCAGAAGCGTTTACGTAGCTATGGCATGGCCCGAGTCGTCAGCTCCGACTTCCCAAGCCTAAACGCCAGTCGATGCTGATTCCAGCACAATAGCACTTACCCATCCGAAAACAGCGCAGCGCCGCACCTACAATTGTCGTGCCCGTGAGATTGACGGTCTAGCTGATAATGATAGGGAGCTACGCACGCGAAGATAGTGCCTATGCGCCCCAAGCCAGACCTCTTTCTGACGATCTCGGACATCTTAGCAAGCGAGAATACAGTCTTCTGACTCCTTCCGGGGGAGGAAGCAACGGGGGTGGGTTCGAAGCGAGAGAGAGCGCCGCGAGGATGAGAAGATGTGAGTCAAACGACCTTTTTGGAGTGGAGGAAGATCGCCTGCTTCTTATCATGATCGTGCGGTGGGCACGCGTTATTGCCGTTGTGCACCGGCCGACAGCGGGTCACGCCTGTGGACGCTGTCTCCAGAGCTCCCCAGGTGGGCCCGTGTTATTTTCGGCAAGTCTCCGCGCTTTTGACGCCTTCCCCCGGCTGGCCCGCATTTTCAGGGATCCATCTCCCAGCCAACTGCGCTGAACAGCGCTGCGCTTTCAACGCACGTGTATTGACAACGCAGTCAACCAAAAAAAGAAGTGCACGGTGGGCGCAGACTTGGGACGAGCGAGTGGTCTTGAAGAAGACGACGACGTGCATGTGCTCATAATGTAATGTAGCCGCAGTAGTCAAATGGGGATAGGAACTCTGGGATCCTAAGACGCTCTGACTTCTCAACGTGCCTTTCACCCGTACCATTCGAATTCGTTCGCTCCAGCACTTGTGCCTGGCCGGTCCTCCGGAGTTGGTGGTACATGTGCTGAGCGGGTAAGCTGCTGAACGAAGCTCGACAGCCGGGTGGCAAGACCACTTCTCTCCAAGTGTGGTGGTACAAACAACGCAGCATCGATAGGCTGATAATCTTATTAAATGCTCCATTTGGCTTCACAGCTTCAACATTCCCGGTTCCATCTCCTTTCTCTGCTGTTTTGTGGTACACATCACGCTTGGTCGACGAAAATAAGCCGAAGCTGTCTTTGCAAGCAGAGAACTCGCTGGAAAGTCCTCCTGCGTCAGATACCCCACAGTCCACCGAACTGAAAGCTCTTTAACAGCACGCGCAGACTGATCATCAACCTCAGTGGTATAAAGGAACCAAGCAATGGTACAACACCAAAGACATATCAAGCAAGAACGAACCGAAGCACATGCCGAATGCCCATCCCCTCCTCCGCAGTAGCAGCCGACGAACAAAAAGCGAAGAGTAGGCTGAGCAGAGTCCGAACCCAAGAAGGGGGAAAAAAGCAAACGGAAGAGGAGACTGATAAACGACGCCCCAACGCCGGGAAAGCGCAGTCGCTGGCTGAGCTCTCATCGCTTCACCATCATGAACGTTCCCTCGTAGCCGGCCATGTGGACCGCTGAATGATCGCGAACACAAGAGTCAGATGGGAAACGTATGAGGTAGACAGCGAGACTCACGCGTGAAGGTATCGCGCCACCGTCCGACGAGGACCCCGCCAGGTAGGACGTACCCGCGGTAGAGCCAGCGTCCTCTGCGGTCGGGCTGTTGGGCAGTCCCCCGTGTTGATCAGCCACGAATGTCGACGAAAAACATATCTTACGAAAAGCATACCGTATACTCCTTGCCTGCGTATCGCGCCGCCAGCTCGTCAGCATGCGACCGAACCTCCGTGCGGAAGACACGACGAGAACGACTCACAGAGCATGAACATTCCATCCCAAGCCCTCACGCGTCCCCTCAAATTAAAGCGTCCCCAAGCTGAGTGTCCCTGTCCGTCAATACCCAACACAATCAGCTCCCACCCTCCCCCTTCCGCTTCTCTGCCAACGTACCGTTCCCGTAATAGCGATCTCCTTCTCGCCCTCCGGCATTCCCTCCAAGCCCTCCACATCCTCCTCCTCCTCGTCCTCCTGCTCGCCCTCCTCGCTCTCCTTCTTCCGCAGCAGCCCTGGATCCAGCGGGCCGGCCGTGGCGGGCCGGTCGCCGCCGCAGATCGCCTGGAGGGTGGACGTGTTTGCTAAGGACGGCCGGGCGCGGACGACCTTTTCGGTGAGGCGCCAGACTTGGGGCTGCTCGGAGAAGGGGCCTTCGTAGAGCGAGCGGATGGAGCCTGGGTGATGGGGGTTCCATGCGCGCAGGATAAGTTAGCTGAGGGACGGCGAGGACGAAGGGAGGGGGAAGAGGGAGCGTACCGCCAAGCATGTCCCGGTACGCGTCAAACTCGAAGAAGCTGAACCGGCCCTCCCACGCGCCCTCGAACATCCCCCGGAAGAGCATCGCGCCGCACCCGCCGCCGACCTCGAACGGGTCCAAGCATCTTGTCAACCGCGTCCACTCCACATCCACCTCTCTGCTCTTCAGCACCCGCTTCTTCGTCCTCCTCCCGCTTCTGCCTCCCCCCAGCACCGTCTGCCCCTCGCTCGACTCCACATCCGCCTCGGATTCCGAATCGTCCTCCGCCACCGCCACGCCCGCGCCGTCCGGGCGCACGCGCGCGAAGAAGCCGAGGAACGCCGCGTGCGCGAGGATTGGCGGGGAGATGCGGAGCGCGTTCCCGAAGTGCGTGAGGGTGTGCGCGCGCGGGCGGGGGGTGAGGTCCGCGAGGAAGGGGTCGGGCTGCGTGGGCGGCGGGGGGACGTGCGACAGCGATACGGGGAGGCGCGGGTAGGGCCAGGGCGCGTGGTAGGCGTCGAACTTTAAAGGTGGAGAAAGGCGAAGTCAGTTTGGTTGGAGGGTGGGGGGAATGGGAAATAGGCGCACTTGGTGGGCTGCGAAGACGTAGGGCCGGAGGACAAACAGCTTTTCGTCCCGGTCTGCTCTGGTATGGTCGGCACCTATACGCAGAACACATAATGCAAATGACATTAGTTCAAACCAGGAATGGCTTTTGAGAACGGGCCAGAGTACGTACGGGCGCCTTGCAGCGACCAGCTAAGCCACATCACCAAGCTGCGCTCCGCGTTGTCAGGAGGGTATCCGGGCTTGATAGCCGCTTTGAGGAAGACCTGCGCGTGGTAGAGGGCAATGTAGTCGGGAAGGTGCTGCATGAGGTGCGGGACGTTGCGTGCATCTGCCCACCCGCACGCGTCCCGCCGTGCACTCTGTCAGCCCATCCGACCCTACGACCCAGCCAAACCAGCAACCTGTTTCAGAGCCCAGCGTTGAGAAGCCACTCACCGTGTTCTAACAAGGTGATCCAGCACCTCCACAGATCCTCCAGTACCCTCCCCGTGCCTTCGCCGTCCGCGTTTTCGCCGTCTACCTCGGCGGGGCGGATGTCGCCGAGCTCGACGCGCCGCCGGATGCGCCGGAGCGTGTCCACGCGTGCGACGTACTCGTCCGCCAGGTTGGACGCCGCGAGAGGCGCGCCGCCTGTCGCGTATCGCCGCTCGGGGGCGGTCGTGTCGAACTTGGACCTCTGAGGGTATGACGCCGAGATGAGCAGGAGCACGTGAACGTGAGCGAGTAAGTCGAACGCACGAAGAGCTGCGCATAGAGGCGCTTGTTATGCTTGATCGAGAGGTGGCGCTCGAGGTGCTTTGTCGATCGAACGAGGGCGGGGAGGTGCGAGGGGGGACCAAAGTGGGGTTCGAGCGCTACGAAGAAGGCACTGAGGGAACGACCGCCGGGAGAAACCCGCAGGCAGGGGTGTCAATGATGTGTGTGGGTCAAAGCGGAAAGAAAACAAGAGAGAATAGGGATGAAGTTCGGACTTGCATGCGCTCGAGGACTTCGGGAGGAACCGTGTCGATGTTGGGCACGAGGCGCGTCGACGAGCCCGCCATCGCTGCCAGGGAATATCGGGCCGCTGGAGCTGCGCGCAGCCGAGAAAAAGTACACGAATCCCGGTATGGGCGGGTGCGCCTGCTGTCAGGCGTCGTCGTGGGGTGCAGCGCGCTCGTCGTGGTCAATGGCGAACCGAACGCCTGACCGACTGAACGACGCCGTTGCAGCTCACGAGGCCACCGCTGTCCCTGCCCAGAGCACCAGCCGCCAAGCGGACGCCGGGCTGGACGGCCACCGCGACTTCGGCCCGGGATGCGGCGCCGATCGCTGCCTAAACTGCTGCCGTCTCCTTTCTTCCAATCGTCCTCGCCGAATAACAACAGCTACAGCCTTGATATACACAGTTCTTATGCAGGATCGTGGAGTGAACGCCAGAGCAAAAGATTATAGCTGGTGGCCTCAGGCTACAGAATTATTGTTTAGCACGATGTTCAAGACAGACCCCGTTCTGCTGCTCGAGGATCGCTCTGTTGATTGACTGCTTCATCAGACCCCATGCAAGCTCGGGCCAGGACCGCAGGCGAGCCATATTTGGCGACACAGCGAAGGACAAGGAGTTTGACAGCTATCTTCGGGTCCCGAGCTTGCGAGGGGTCTGATCGGAAGGGCGGCCTTCTCGCAGATATTCTGGCTTTTGTCAAGCCTTCTCCTTCTGCCTCTTTTTTCTCCACTCCTCACGGCATCGGAGGCCTGCATCATCAACATATGCCCATAAACTGCCACTCTGCAAGGCGCTCTTCTATCAAACAGAGCGGAAGTCTTCATTTCAGCAGCAAAGGTGAGGGGTCAGGCAGGCACTTCGCAGTGGGCGGCTGGCGCGCGCTTGCCTTTCGCTGCACCAGGCCCACTTTGCCTAACTTTGACCCGCTCTGGAGAGAGCTGCAGACAACTTGAGAGGCCCTGCTTTTGCAAGTGTACTATTGAGATATATTCAAGTGGAATGAAACCCAAGAAAGAGCCTTCTTTACATTGAAGACAACGAAGTCACCTTCAAAGGGCCAGAAATCCCTGCGAGAAAGCGGCCTAATCGATCAGACCCCTCGCAAGCTCGGGACCTCAGAGATAGCTGTCAAAAGTTGTGACCCTCGCTGTGTTGCCATATAATGCGGTGTCCTGTCCCGAGCGGCGAGGGGTCTGATAAAGCAGTCTAATCCCTCTGCACCCTCTGCTTCCACCCCACCATCATGATCTCCTACGACGACTCTTACGAGCGAGACTTCGATCTCCGACCTCTCTCTTCTCGCGCAACTAACCACCCCTCGCCTTCGCCCCCTCATGGAGTCCCCAAGCTGCCCTCCGAAGTCCTGCGGGCCATCGCTGAACCTTCGAACCAGCGCACCATTCTCGCTCTGTCCCTCGTGGACAAGGCGACGCGCATCGCCGTGTTCCCGCTTATCTTTCGCAATATGGGGCTGTGGTTCCGCGCATTGCGGGAGACCAGCGTGTATCTTGGAAAGATACGGCTGGATCTCGAGCTGGATAAGGCGAGGTGGTTAAGGAGGACGAGAGCGGCGCGGTATGGAGTTCGGCTGAGTGAGCAGTTCCGATTTTGGTCTAGGAAGAGGGCTGAAAAGTGATTGTTATATTTTATCCAGGAGAGTCGAATGTCCCTCGGGAACAACGACGACAAAAAGCGCGTCCGCACCGTCTATTCCCGCCTAGCGGAGTACGCACCGCACTTCCAACCATTCGCGCTCTGCACGCAAGGCCACGTCCTCTTCTCGATCCTCCCCTCGCTCACCTCGAGCCTCACCTCCCTCCGTCACCTGCGCGCTCTCGACCTCTACGCGCCCCCTCCGGGCCCCCCGAATGGGACGGCCCGCACACTCTTGACTCGTTCCTCCTCGCACTCCCAACGCTCGAGGACCTCCGCCTCCGCTCCTCTGCCCTTCTTCTTCGCGGCAGCAGCTCCTCCCTCGCACCCTCGACCGCACCTGCCTCCCCCGCCTCCACACGCTCGAGACCTCCGAAAGCCTGGCGCTGGGCAGCCTCGTCGCCCCGTCGCACTCGCTGCGGTACCTCAAGCTGTTCTCGATTGATACGGGCGTGTCGGAGGACTGACCGATAATGTTCTTCATTCTCAGCACCTGAAGGAGCATCGACATGCTTTCTAACGAGCGCGTGACTGCGCTCGAGGTGTGCTTGTGGGAGATCGACGACTACGACGATCGCGCGATGCCATTCCTCGCGGAGCTCTTCCCGCGCATTGTGGATCTTGCTCTTGTCTTCGCGCAGGGGTGGGTGAACCTGGACCAAAGGGTGCGTGCAGCGTCATCTTCTCACCGCGCACCTTGGACGCCCCGCACTTAACAGGATGCTCTCCTCGAAGCCCTGCACAATTTCAAGCACCTCGCGTACCTCACCCTCGGCGCCGCAGAATGGTCTCTACACCCCTGGGAGCAGGCCATCTTCAACTCGCACCCTACCGATCTCCCCGGCGATCTGGCGCGCAAGTGTGCGTCGCTCAAGAGCGTCGCTGTGCGGTACGGGTGGGAGGGGCTGGGGTTGGGGAACGGGCATCACGCGTTTGATTGGGAGAAGCGGTTTTATGTTGTTAGGAGGGCTGGAGGGGGGGTGGGAGAAGATGGTTGAGAGGAGGGTGTATGTCGGGCCTGGGGATGAGGAGGATGGCGGGCCGGAGAGGCTTATACATTGAATTTAAGCGCTTTCCATATGTTGTTCACGCGAGAGATGCTGTTGCTCCTCGAAGGTTGGAGGGGCTGTGTCTGTCGGCAGACCGAACCGGCCAACGTGCTCGATATGCCTTCTACAGTGAGTAGCGAAGGGTAAGTGGTAAATATATGCCGCACGCATGTCAGCACTTAAACCGCCCTCAGGAGGTCAACATGCTAATCAGGGAGGTCCTCGAGGGTCGGGACTGTGGCAATCGCAGATGTCGGCGCAATCGTGCACCACGCTGAGCACGCAGCCGCTGAGCGGCTCGTGAATTCAGTTCAATGAAACTTACAGTGTTTAACATATGCACACAAGAAAAAAAAAGGTGAGAAGGTATTCATTTTGCCGCAAATGTAGGGTTGTGAGCGGCGGCGGCGGCGCTCGATCGCCATCGCCAGCCAGCCTGCGCCGTTCTCACTCTCCCTCGAACCATCATGTCCTTCACTGACCACTCCTCTCACGGAATCTCCTCGTCTCTCCTAATTAATCGTTCCTCCTCTACTTCCATCGATCGATCTCCAAAGCTGCCGCCCAAGATTCTGCGGTCCATCGCCGAATTTTCGAACCCGTGAACGGTTCTCGCACTATGCAACGTCGACAAGTCGACCCGAGCTGCTGTTTTCCACATATTATTTCGCAAAACAGCCCTTTGTTTTTGTAATCTCGGCGGCGAAACCCCGTCTGAAGAAGAGCGCCGGGTGCATCGCGAGTTGAGCGATAAGAAGGCGGGTGGAGTGGGGACAGGCTGCAAGCAGGGCGAAATCACGAGCGGAAAGGTGGCTAAAGACGAGGCGCAGACAATCGTAAGGGATGCAGGAGAAGGGGTCGGTGGGCGAGCTGGTGGACAGCTGCATGTGGACTGGGAGGACGTGGAGGAAGCTTTTCAATGAATAAAGCCTCAGAGGGACCCACACAATATTGAGGTCCAGCGGGTGGTTGATGATAGGAGGAGGGCAGGGAGCGAAAGCGGATTCAGTCGCGTAGGAACTTCCGTCCGCGGGTTCAACATAAGAAATGCTGCCGTCCAACCAAATGGGAGGATAGGACATTACTATTCTCCACACATTCGATAACACGCCGACAACAAAAGAGACCGTCATCCGGTCGCCAGCAGCTCCTGAGGCTACGCCGCATCGTGCTGTGTCACAGTAGCATTCGACTTTGTATGCTCCCTCAATATCGGCTGACCTCCAAATGGGCCTACTCATCATCAACAACATGTCGAGCATCGTTCTCTGACAGAAAACCGATATTGCAGCTTTCTGCCTGTGCGACGAGATCGTACACGGTGCACCCGCCGATATGAACCGGTGGTTGAATTTTCTTAACAAGATGACGACGGTCCAACCCCTTCTGATTGAGTAAAGGACGGGTAGCAAAACTTGTAGCCTTAAGATCTCGAGGTGCAAAAGAATCGTAGTCAGATATTCTACCATTGAGCCAGCCGGCCGTGACCGACGCAGGGATCGAACCTGCAACCCCCTGATCTCGACTGACCACTTATTTAACAAGTGGCTGCTCTTTTACTGAAAGTGAATCCATAATAATTTCATGATGACAGCCCAGCGAAGATCCTGGATGACAGTGCATCCTGAATGACATTGCGGTATATATGCTGACTCACGAGCCTGCCAACAGCAGAAAGATGAGCGGGTTCAATACTCTGTTGCTCCCCACTTCTGGGGATATTTTGAACCAGCCCGCCCGCTGCAGGTCCATCATGATGGCCAGTAGCCCGACGGATTCATCCGTCGATGTTCCCCCGCTTTACTTGCCAACAGAATACTTCTTCGGATTTCACTCCGGGCAGACGCGAACGAGCATGCACCCCGGAACAGGACCAGGCGTGTAAATGTAGTGCAATGCAAGCGTACTAATAATGCGCATAGCCGTGGGCCAAATACAGGTAGCGATGGCGGGCGCAATGGTAGGTGTGTAGTGTAGCTAATGTGAAGTAGGCGTGAAAGCCAGAAAGGAGAAAGGACGGTGGGCCGCTAGCTCGCCACCCCCTCGCCAGCCTGCCCATCTGGTTTCTCCTTCTCCTTCTTCTTCGCCTTGCCCTTCTTCTTCTTCACCTTCTTGACGACCGACACCGGCTCGCCCGTGCCAGTGCGGGCGATCCCATCCGCCGCA
>JTLS01001091.1:0-10748 GCA_000826855.1 Basidioascus undulatus | reverse complement strand
AAGGGGGGGGGGAGAGTGAGTTGTTGGATGGAAGGCGACCGGCAGGCGATTCTCTAGCTCGAAATTCTGGCCTGCACAGTCTGACCTGGGTTTGTCCACGGATTACTGGGACCGCGGATGACCTGACCACCATCCGCGTGCAGATAACATAAGGTTCAGCGGTCCTCGAGCATGGCCTTGCTCCACACAACACGCGGTTCAGCTCGTCTCCTCCCCCATCACGTTTGCCCATTCCGGTCGGGTTTTTGATCGTTGACGATAGTGAGCGCAGCAATTCGTACAAGAAAGTGTTAAAAAGGGCGAGTCAGGCTGACCCGAAACTCATTGCGGCACTGTCTCAGATTCCACTTGATCGGCGTCGGCCAGCCCTGAGCCACGCCGCCCCACCGTTCGCCGTCGTCATTTTCCCATTTCCTCGACCTCGCATCTTAGACCTCCTACCACCACAACCACTTGCTTTGCTCTTTGTTTGCGTCGGGATAGACTGCGAAGATGGCAGAGAAGTTTCAAGCTACCTTTACCTGGTGAGTCAGAGTCCACGCCGGGTGCGATTGAGGGCGGCAGGGACGCGAGACAGTGAGGGGAAGGGGCTGAGGACGCCGACTGCGTTGATCCGTTTGGACTGGTGTACGGGCTCATGGAACTTATGGAATGAGAATCAGCGTATAGTGAAGCTGACTCTGACCCTACTACGCGTTTCTTCAGGAACGACCCGAACGCGACCACCGTCGTCGCGACGGGCGACTTTGACAACTGGTCTTCCTCCTTCTCCCTGACCAAGACCGAGACCGGCTTCACGGGCACAATTCCCGTTGACTACGGTTCCAAGCAGTGCGTCCTTCCCCTCCTTGTTCTCACCCACCACCCCCTCACACCCACCCGCCCTCCGCAGCACTTACAAGTTCGTCGTGGACGGGCGATGGGTCGTGCGGGAGGACGAGCGCAAGGAGGACGACGGCAAGGGCAACATCAACAACGTCTTTGTCGCGCCCGCCGCGGCGCCCTCTGCGGTGAAGGCCCAGCCTGAGGAAGTCGAAGACAACGTCGCGCCTGTTGCGCAGGGCGAGAAGGCTGCGGTGTTGAGCGGCGCGGAGAAGGAAGCGGTCGACAAAGAGACGGCGCAGAAGGAGATCCAGGAAGCGGAGAGCAAGGTGGAGAAGGCGGTCAAGGATGTGCGTCTAGGGTCCCGCGCGCAAAGGTACTTTAGCTGACCTGATGGAAGACCACCAGGAGCACCCTATCCCCGCTCCGTCCACCGTCGCCGCCGACGCTTCCCCCGCACCCGTCCTCCCCGTCTCCGGCTCCGCCCCGACCGAGCTCAGTGGCCCACCCGAACTGACGAGCAAGCCCATCGCGGACCCGCCAGCGATCCCTTCCGATGCGACCGAGACTCCCCGGCCGGCGGACCCGGTTAAGCCGCTGGCTGAGCAGGTGCGCTGTCAAGCATAGCTGGGTTGACTGAGGACATGTACTGACTGACCTGCCGCGCACTGTAGGTCCCGGAGAAGGCGAACACGGCCCTCGGCGCTGCGACGGGCGTCGCCGTCGCCAGTGCCGGCGCGCTGGCGGGCGCGGCGACGCTCGTCACGGAGAAGGCGCAGCCCGCTGTGAGCAAGGCTGCCGAGAGCGCGTCCTCCGCTGCGGCGGCCATCCCGTCCGCGGAGGAGGTCAAGGCGAAGGTGACGGAGGCGGTCAAGCCCGCGGATGACAAGGTCGCGGCCGCTGCTAGGCAGGCCAAGGACGCTGTGAACGGCGCGCCGTCCGCGCTCAAGACGAACGGAACATCCGCCGCTGGTGGCGCAGAGGGCGCCCCGTCTGGTACCCCGTCTGCGGCGATGGTTGCAGGCGAGGCGAAGCCGGAGGGCGAGCACGAGCACTCGCTGTTCGAAGATGCCACTGCGGCTATCGGCGCGGGTCTCGGCGGCGCGATCGTCGCTGCCGGCGCTGCGATTCAGGCTTCCATCGGTGTGGACCCGTTCGAGAAGCCCAAGACGGTTGTGGAGCCCAGCATTGCGGTGCGTGTCGTTCCTTTTGCTGGCTGCGCCTTCGAAGGCGGGAGCTCATGCTCTGCTCGTGCTTACGAATGACCTCTTCTCAGGAGATCGACAAGGCGCCCACGCTCCGGAACGGCGCGCAAGAGACCGCTGCCTCATCCCCCTCTGGCAACTTGCTCGAGCCAGGCCCCGCCGACCTGTCCACCGCGCCCGCCGTGCCCGAGAAGCCCACGCCCTCGTCCGCGGCGCTCGAGGCGACCGGTCCGTCAGCGGCGGAGAAGACCGCCGTCCCCGCGCTGGTTGTCGCGCCCAACGCGGCTGACGTGTCCGTCGCTCCCGCCCCCGCCGCTGCGGAGTCCGTGCCCCCTACGCCGGCGAAGCCTGCGCCCGAGACGCCGTCCAAGCACGAGAAGGGCGTGTCCTTCCCCGGTGGGAGCGACTCGGCCGAGCCGTCACCCTCCTCGAAGCACGACTCTGGCAGCCTGCGCGACAGCGTGCGAAAGAAGCGCTCTAGGTACCTCCCCCTGTCCCTGTCCTTCTCCTTCTCGCTCGCATCCGCAGCGACCGTCCTCGCGCTCGCCTTGCTCGTGCTCTCGCTGAACCAGTCCCCGTCCCCCTCCCCCCTTTCCTTCCCATTCTTCTCTCCCCCCACCCCTTCGTCGTCGTCGTCGTCGTCCGGCTCGATTTTGAACAGCATCTTTGGCTCCATGAAGAAGTTCTTTGGCAGCAGCCCCAAGAAGCACTAAGCTCGCACCACCTCACCACACCACCACATACCCGCCCTCCGCGGTTCTCCTCACCCACCCCCGTTGCAATTCTCAAAAGCCCTCGTCAAGTCCAGTCGTCGTCGTCCGTTCGGGTTCTAGGTTCCTTTCCCTTTCCTTTCTCTTCAGGCATCACTTGCGTGCGTAATCGGGTTGGCGTTGGCGTTGGGGAAGAGAGAGAGAGGGGGAGGCGGGAATGCCGTGCTTCACTTGTTGTGCTGTGCTGCTTGTATGTTTTCCTTTTCGTTGTGGACTATTTGGTTGGTTGTGGGCTTTTCTTTCCGCTGTTCGCAGTGCATAATTTCTGTGTTTACGCAGTTAGTCGTTAGTTGCCTAATCGTGTAGTATTTGCCGCACGTAGTGAGGGCGTTGTTCGTGTCCATGCTAGCTGTCATTGACCGTGTTGCTGTTTCGCACGGTGTGGGGTTCGCTTATGTGTGCTTGTTTTGTTTACTGTGGTCTTCTTTGACTGAAAGAAAGGGCGAGCCAGCCTTTGGTCGGTCGTGCGAGCTCATCGGCTGGCTTGAGAGCCGACGAAGCGGCGCGTCTTCGCTTGTCGCGCTCTCTTCCTCCTCCTCCTTGCTCCCGATCTTCATCCCATCGCTCATCCGCCCAGCATGCCGCCCTCTTGCCCTCCCGTTCTCTTCCAAGCCGTCCGTCAAGCCGCTCCATCCCCAGCGGGCCCAGCGATCTTCCGCGCCGCGTTCATCATCCGCCGCTATGCCACCCATTCGAGCACCCCTCCACCGCAACCACCCACCTCCGCCTCCGCCGACCGCGCCTCGACGCACCGGAGCGCACGAGACTTGCTCTCGGCCCTCGAGCAGCAAAAGGCTCGCGACTCCAACGCGGGCCCGTTCCCGCTTGGCTTGACGCCTGGCGGGACGGCCTTGGGTGGCGGGGTGGGTCAGATGAAGCCGGAGAAGAAGTGGTCGGAGCTTAGCGCTGGGGGTAAAGGTGCGTGTGCTGTTCGTTCGGCTGGAGTACATTGTCCAGGACAAGGCACAGGCTCATTGTGGGGGGTGAATCGGTGCAGTCGTCAGGGCGGGGAAGCAGAGCTCGCGCTTCACGCTCATCGCCGTGGGCGGAGCGCTGACGGCGCTGCTGGCGTACGCACTCGCAAGTGAGCTCTTCTCCCCGAACTCGCCCACGGTGATCTTTGGCGAGGCGTGCGACCTCGTCTCCTCCTCGCCCGAAGTCGCGCGCTACCTACGCGAGCCGTACACGTTCCACGGCGAGCCGTCGCACCACCGGAACCGGCGCAACCGGCGGCTGGCGCACCAGGTCGTCCTCGACCGCCAGGGCAACGAGCACCTCCTCCTCCGCTTCTTTGTCGATGCGTCCCCGCCGCCGCACGCCGCGCCTGCGGTAGCGGAGGAGAACTGGACCGAGACGCTATGGGGCTATGCACACGCCGGGAGACTCTTCATTGCGCGGTTGATCAACCCTAACATTCCGGCGGACCGCTGGGATCCGGTGGAGGAGAAGGAGGAGAAGGAGGAGAAGGACGCGGGCAGGGGCGGTTGGTTTGGGCTTTTGAAGGGTCTGGGGAGGATGGGCGGCGGCGGGCCGAAGGCTGGTGAAGACGGGAGGACGTGGGAAGGCGGTGAGGTGCATGCGGACTTGGTCAAGGACGCGAATGGGAGGTTTGTGTGGAAGGTAAGCTGGTTGGCTTTCCTACTCAGGCAATTCGTGGGTGCTGACGGCCTTTGTCTGCTCGTGACATAGCACCTCTATGTCGACATTCCGAGTGCGTCCCAGTCCTTTCAGACACCGCTTTCACCCTTTCAGCCCGTCCTGACTCGATATGCTATTCCCAGGCTCGCAGCACTTCAACCGCAAGCGCGTATGGGTAAAGTCCTGAACCGTGTCCTCCCGTCGCGCCCACATGAATACGATACAAAGTGAACCATTGACGCGTTCTGTCACGTTTTCGCCGGTGGACTGAGTGATACAACGTGAAGCTTGGTGAAGCGCGAGCTCCGCAACAGTCCACCGGGTCAACCGACGTCCGGAGGGTTCTGCTCTAAAGCACAAACCCGAAGAATATGATCCATAAAAAGCCCTCCCATCCGACTCTACAGCTTCGGAACAGCATCCCTAAACGTCCCCTCGACATCATGATCATACTGCCAATCCAGGATCCTCGTCCATCTCGCCCTTCTTGACGTAAGCCGCGACCTCGGAAGAGATCCTGAGCTGGTCCCAGACGCGGTTGATGAACGGCAGCCGGATGCCTCCGTACAGCCGCAGAGCTTGCGCCAGCCGGTCAGGGACGCCGCGGTGTGTGAAGGGTGTTCTTCGAAGGCGTGGGCGAGAGACAGGGCGAGGGTGTAGCCGTCGCCGTAGGCGAAGCCCGCACCGGAGCCTACCAGTCAAGACATGGGATCAGAGAATTTACCGAGGAAGGGAAGAACGGAGTATGCAGGATGTTTACCGTAGGCTCCACCAGTTGCTGGTCTGGCACGCCAGGTGCGAGTTAAGGCGTAGAAGGGAGCCATCAATAAGGGGTACTCACAGTGTGCAGCATCCCCAATCAAAGCGACTCGGCCATTGAAAACGAGCTGGTTAAGCCATTCACCACGGCAGATGGGGTACCGGCCGATGCTCGGCGTGGTCTCGAGTACTTGCTCGATGAGAGGGGCCCATCCCCGCCTCCTTGTTGTTCGTAAGGAATGAAGAAAATATTTCTGAATAGGAAAATATGCTCACGTTGAAAGCCTCTTTCAGGCGCTGCAGACGAGCAGGGCTGCCTTCCTCCGCCCAAGCGAGATGCGCAGCGGTTTCTGCTGGTTCGGGAAGAAATGCAACAACGCCGTATTTGTTGAGTCCTGCGGAAAATATCTCTTATGTAAAGTCAAGTTTAACATATCAATGGGGAAGGTACTTTAGCATCCATCGGCGACAAGAAGATGGTCTTGTTCCCATCGGACCAACAGGAGGAGTCGTCAAGCAACCCTCGA
Organism: Basidioascus undulatus; assembly: GCA_000826855.1. Classification (NCBI taxonomy): domain Eukaryota; kingdom Fungi; phylum Basidiomycota; class Geminibasidiomycetes; order Geminibasidiales; family Geminibasidiaceae; genus Basidioascus; species Basidioascus undulatus. The sequence goes on along the minus strand of JTLS01001091.1, from coordinate 5,027 downwards.
TGTGCGAGACGTAGCTTGCATAGAAGACCTCGCAATAGGCCCAGAGCACCGGTGAAGAGCACCTCATAGGGCGCTGGCGGAGCTGCTTGCGGATCAGCTGAGGTATGCAAGTTTGTCAGCGAATGCGGACAAGTCGTAAAGAAGGAGACACGACAGGCCGAGTTTATGCCGTCCGCCGCCACTACGACGTCCGCCACAGCCTGAGTGCCATCCTCAAATAATACCTGAGCCCCATTGTCCTCGACCGTCACCCCCGTCGCTTGCTTGCCGCCTTGAACCAGGTGGCAAGGGAGCTGCGAGAGCAGGAGCTGTTGCAGCGGAACGCGGTGGCTCCGTGCGTGGCGCCGTTGGGGGTACCCCCCATTGCGGAAGACGATCCCGTCGAGTGCGGCAGGCGGGACGAGCTTGTGAAGGACTTGCACGGCGCTCGGTGTGATGAGATCCAGGCGCCAACCTGTTGAAGCTTCAGTGGGGTTTTTTGTTTAGGGAAAGGAAGTACAAAGACACCTACCTCACGAGGCTGCGGAGACCGCTCAACAGCTTTCGGATCGCCAGCACTGCAGAGACGCCGGCTAGAACAACACCGATGATTTTATATTTGCCTAAGTGCTAAGGAACATTGGAGGGTTTTTTACCGCAAGACGTACGCAATTCGCAAAGCGTCTTGAGGCTGGCTCGGAAGAGAGTTATCGGTCATAGGTCGAGCGTTGAACGCTGGCGCTGGAGGGCACGGAAAGGGATAGTTCCTGGTGCGACCTTTTAAATGGTGGGCTTCACAGTTTTCTTGAATACTCCTGCATAACAAGCCCCCTGTATGAAAAGACAGCGGCCGGTCTAAGCACGCCATGGCGATGTATGATTGCGATGCAAACGCGTTTCGTATGGCCCATAATGCGGGGGCTTGCCCACGTGGAAGAAGGCGGATTATTCTTACCTTTTCAGGGGTCAGACGTAGTAATATGCCCGAACAAGCCGAACATCTTATCTCTCTAGCACACAGGCATGGATCGCAGCCTGTTGAAAACCCAACGTGAAATTTCGCATGTGAGCCACTGTCTGCTCTTCAGCTTCAGGTAGTCCAGACAGATCGAGACTGAAGTAGGTCTTTAAATATTGGGAACTTGTGAAGATCGTGCTACGCTTTCAGCTTTCCTGTGCGCACTGCGTTCCGTTCTTGCACGGCTTACAGGCGAAACGCACCTGGGGATCCCATTGGGTTTCAACCCTGGGAATACCACTGGTACATAAAAACGGAAGTCTGGCAAAGTGCACTCTGTCGACTGCTTTGACTGACAAGTGGGGTTTCCGTGATCGACTTCGCAGGAATGATATGTCGAGGCCGACGGGGTATTAGAAGACGATCAGCAGAATGAACTTGAACGAAAGTCCACGTCTATGATTATGGTGGGAGTGATTTGTGTATTTTCATGCGTTGGACAGCAGGATAAAAAGGCCAAACAGGAGCCAGGCGGGTCACTCACTCTCCTCCACCCAACTTCCACCGCCGAGGACAACCTCTTCTCGACTTCACAGACTTCCTTGACCTCCTCCAGTTATTGCCTACTTCTCCTCACATGCACAGTGATTCTCTGGGTCGGGTTCTGCTTGTGCTCGAGGGGTATCACCAACTCACTCAAACTCACTGCTGAATCCGCCGCTATCAAGCGGAGCTTCGAGGGCCGCGTGGGGCCGGCCGGCGCAGCGTTCCTGAAGGGCAGCGGACCGCAGCGGGACATCCGCGCTCCTCTTCGAAAGCTCGCGCACGATGCTCATGTCAGAGCGCGCCTTTTCCAATCCCACCTTCCCATAACAAGGAGACGGTCCGTGATCTTCGTCGAGCCGTTCATCCTCGAAGTGCCTTGTCGCACAAGTCTTGGCATTCGTCTCCTTCGCCTCTCACTCTTCGGCGTTCTCGCCTCAAGTCGATCTCGTTTATGGCTCCACCATCGAAGCAGGGCAAACGCCGCGACATGCTCCGCCCAAAGAGCGGGCTGATTTCGCCTCTCTTCTCGAAGCTGAACACGTCGTCTTCCTATCACCCTGTCGAGCCAACGGCCTCGCCCAAAGGGGGCGACGTCGGCCCAGGCTGGCCGCGCCGCATAGGGCGCTCGCTCTCAGAGAACGCGTCTGTGTCTCTGTCTTTGCCGGACCGCAGTGAGGCAGGCGGATGGTCGAGCTCTACGATCAACACGTTCGCTTCGGCCCCTTCGCCTGCAAGCCCCTCGGTCAACGCGCAGAGACGCAGTACCGACTTCGGACAGCGCACGCCGGGCTGGACAAGCGCGTTCGACCTTGGGTACGACCCGGCCGATGCGCTCGAGCTTCTTGGCGAGGATCCGACGGATGAGCAGGCCGCTTCAGCGAGCGAGTGCAGGGACGCGCCCAGTCGCGAGCTCCGATATCTTCAAGATGATGTGCCGTACCACGCTTGGACGCACGCAGAGGCGCCATGGTTCTTCAGCTACAGCTCTGCTGTGCTGTCTACGTACACCTTGTCTCATTGCATGCCATAGCGGCCTGACTGAACCACCCTTCGCCCCAGGGACAACTTGCTGCACACTCTTTGGGGGATCTTTCTCGGAGGACACATTTCTGCCGAATCGCGCGCTCTTCCCGCTCCGCGACTTGTCCTTGATCTTGGCTGCGGGTAAGTCACTCTTAGTTTTCCCCTTAGAGCTTCGCTGATCTAGCGGCCGACAGTTCCGGCGTCTGGTGCATTGACGTTGCGAGATCCCTCTGGCCAAACGCACACATCATCGGCTTCGACCTCGCGCCGTGCCAAGTTTCGGTGCCAGATGACCTCCTGGGACGCGTGGAATGGCATGTCGGCAACTTGTGCGTGTTTCTCAGCTGATGCTGGTTACGTGCGGTCTGACGAGGCCGCGCTTTGCAGTCTGCAACGTCTGCCATACCTGGATGCAAGCTTCGACTTCGTGCACATGCGTTATGTGCGTTATTTTTCTGCAAATACCGCCGACTTTGTATCACGAGCATTGAACTGATTGTCGTTCGTGTGACCACTGACGCGCCAGGCTGGACTTGGGTGCGGGGACCCTTCCTCCTTTAGCCTTTACCAGCGACTAACAGCGCTGCTATAGGGTTCCCGAGCAGAAGTGGGACAGTTTACTCGAGGTGAGAGTGCAAACCAGCCGATGGAGTCTCCTGGGTGACGTTTGCCCGTTCCATACAGGAGATCATGCGCATACTGGCACCTGGAGGCGCAGTCGAGGTACGCTTTCTCCGGGGATTAATCGGCGAGCAGGGTAGCTGACCAGGGTCTTAGATAACCGAAATGACTTATGGGCAAGTGTAATTTCTTCAAAGCCCGAGCTGCACGCCTGACTGACCGCGCAACACAGGATGCTTACGGGCGTGCGACCTCGTCCGCCGCTGTCTTCCCCGGAGGATCACTCGTATGATATCCCCATTCAGTCCGACTTTACCCGCATCCGACTGGCGTGGCACCACATCTTCGAGGGCCACATGGTCAATCTCGACCCCCTGCGGACGATCCACGCGACTGCAGCTCAAAACGGTGCGTCTTTTTTCACGTTCCGCATCTGCTGTGCGGATACTCTGGGTCGCGGGTGGATGTTGAGCTGCTCTTATGCCCGTGCGCAGGCTTCACTGGCATTACCCGCAGCTCAGATGTGACCGTCATGCTCCCGTCAAAAGCCCGTGCCCGTCTATCCGAAGTGAGGCTGCCGCCCATGGTTCACTCGCGCGACGGCAGAGAACTGTCTATGCTTGAGATGCTCAAGGGTCTCTTCGGCGATTCGTACGAGCCTAATGCAGAGCAGTTGGCGCAAACAGTACACAACCTCGACCTGATATCGAGAGCGTTCATGGCTAGTGCGCCTGCAGTTGCCCTCCCTCCCAGTCTTGTCGATGCTGATAATTGCGGTCGGGCTGCGGCGAAGCGGTGGTCACGAGGCTCGATAACTCGCGCGAGGGCATGTGGACGGCGTGGCGGACGCTGTGCGACAGGCCTGGGGGCGCACCCAGGCCCCCGCAGGTGCACATCGGACGCACCGGGAAAGGGGAGGACGTGTGAGTGTCCGCTCTGCGGCTGTGCCTTTTACAAGTTTACTGACTTCTCCTATTTCCAGGTACGTGAACGCTGAGTGGTGGCGGAACGAGGAGGAGTTCGAGAGGGAGCTAGACGAATGGGTCAGCGACATGGTGAGCCCACTGACTTCACTCGACGCACGAGGTCGTCGCCCGCATCGGCCACTCACTGTGTCTTTCCTTTTATTCTTGCGCAGGGCCGGCGGATCGGCTTCGACGTCCTGGTCGAAGAGGAGTTCGGCTGGCGAGACATCGACCAGAGCATCCTGGAGGGCCCGCGTCGGCAGAGGAGCAACACCTGGGCGCTGGAGCGTGAGCGCGAGTCGCAAGCGGAGGACGACGTGCTTGCAACGTGTGTCCTCTAGTTTTCCCCGTGTCGAGCCCTACTGATTTAAGGGATTGCGCGTGTACGGACCTGACAGAGTACAAGCGTGCGTCCCTTCGCGTCCCTTCGAAACACCGCCTCCCTGCATGACCACTAGACCATTGACGGCTTGACCTGCGACCAGCAGATCTACCTTTTTGATGCGCAAACCTCACGCCTGAGTGGGACATCGAGTGGAAAAGGCGGATGTGGAGCAGGCTTGATGGGAATGTGTTTTGTTGTATGCCCACAAGCACTGGAGCGATACCCATGTAGTTGACGTTCTCGGGTTTAGCTATCCGTGTGCACGGTCAGGCAAGCAAAAACAGCCAGATGGCATTCTCAAGCTTTCGTATCTATTGATTCTCCCTGCGTTTCCACCCTCACCCAATAATCTCCACATCACTATCGTCCCCTCCCTTTGCCTCCCCCTCCTTGCGCGCCACCCCGCCCTCCCGTCCACCGACCACAGCCTCCCCGCCTGCGCGCGCCCCATCCCCAACCACCTCCACCTCCACCACACAATCGTCCTCATCCCTTTGCTTTCTCTGCATCTTTGCATTTTGATGCGCTGCTCTCTTCCCTGCTCTCCGGA
>JTLS01001090.1:0-10769 GCA_000826855.1 Basidioascus undulatus | reverse complement strand
TGACAAAGATTTCCAGGCCATCCTGGATGCACTCCAGCAACAAGAAGCTGACCAAAACACACCACCACCCCTCGAGCTCCAACAGCGTCTCAAGCACTTTACATTGCGTGACAGATTCCTCCTCTATGCTGCCATCCCAGGCGTTGCAGAAGGAGAACGTCTCTGTGTTCCTCAAGGCCCCATCCACAACAATGTCCTCCATGATCACCATGACACCCCGGCTGCTGGACACCCAGGATATGACAAGACATATGAACGAATCCACCGCCTCTACTACTGGCCCAACATGCACAAACACATCAAGGACTATGTCGCCACCTGTGACACCTGCCAGTGCAACAAGGCATCGACTCAACAGCCTCAAGGTGCCCTCCAGCCCTTGCCGACACCACGACGCAAGTGGGAGCAGGTGTCACTCGACCTCGTCACTGGACTACCAAGACACACAAGCACCATGATGCCATCCTCGTCATTGTCGATCGCCTCAGCAAGCGTGCACACTTCATCCCAACAACCACCTGAGTCACTGGACAAGGGATTGCCAAGCTCTATGTTGACCACATCTTCAAGCACCATGGCCAACTGAAGATCATCATCTCGGACCGTGACCCACGTTTCACTGGTCACTTCTGGCGCACATCGGAAGGCTTGGACGCTGGGCTCTTGCCCTTGTCCTGGTTTGGAGTGGAATCCTTCTCGCCTGCAGGCTCCTCGGACGCCTCCGGAGCAGACGCCGGCGCAGGCCCGGCGGCGACAGTCTCCGCGGGAGCTTCGGCGGGGGCGGGGGCAGGGGTGGAGTCGTTGGAAGCTTCTGCATCTGCAGCAGGGGTGGGTGCGTCGCCTGGGGATTCAAGGCAAAAGTCAGCGGGAAGGGCACAGCTGCGACAGCGAGAAAGCACGCAAAGACGCACTGGACTCGGCAGAAGGTGCAGCAATGCCCTCGGTCGCGGGCTCCGCCTTCTCTGCTGGGCGACCGCTCTCGATCAGTTTGACGCTGAGGGGAACGGAAAGAAGAGCCAGACAGACTCGGCTCCTCTTTCGGCGGCGGAGGGTTGATGATGTTCGGGCGGCGGATGTCTCTCAGGCGCACAACCTCACCGGATGGTTCGACTTCGTAGACGAGGAAGTCGGTGAAGCTGGAGGGGATATATCACAAGGTGTAAGTGTTTGGAAGCGACCAGACTGAGATGGCTGCAGCCAGTAGGATGGCGAGTGCAGCGTAGATTTCAGGCCCAGCCGTGCCCTCTGCGCCCTTCGCAGCCAACCCATCCAGGACCCTTCGAGCCCCTCGGCTAGTACACCGGAAGCACCACTCACCGTTGCTTGATAACGCCATGGACCTTCCCCACGCTCCTATCAACATACTGCATAATCCCCACATCAATCTCCCGCGCATGCACGCCGTCCCAGCCGTCGTCCGGCTGCGCCTCCCGCTCCCTAAGCAGGAGCTTCGTGCTCGGCGGGAGGACGTTCTCGACCTCGTACTTTGGCTTGTCGGCTTCGACCTTAGCGGGGGCCTCAGCCATCTCGGCCTCGGGCAGCAGCGAGTCGTCGAGCTCGAACGCGGACGCCTGTGTCGGCTGCTCGTCCGCGTCGGCGCGCGCGCGCTTGGAGGGTGCGTCGGCGTCGGCGGCGAGGGAGGGGGCGAGGGACATCGGCCGCTTCTGGGCGGTAGCGGGGGGAGGGGGAGAAGCGTGCGCTGGCTCGGACATGGTGCGTGTGCAAGCCAAGGAAGTGGGAGGAAGGTGGGAAGCCAGGGCGACTTTTGGGCTTTCGGCAAACCTTGGGTTCGCTACAGGGAGCATTGTCGGCGATTGCAGTCCATGCCTGGCGAGCGTCAAGTAACCATTTCGATGCAGGTCGATGCTCCTGCATTGAAAAATTGTGAATAAATTATTAAAAGGAAACGACTTTCCACGAGTGGTTTTGCATCCCGTTGGCATCTCCGAGTCGGTCGCGGAGTGCAGTCCGTTCGCAGGTGCAAGTAATTGTCGTCCGCCTATGCAGGCCGTTGTTCCTGCATTCTCAATGTTACATGATACAGAATACTTGTTTAAGGACGCCCTGATCCCGGTATAACTGCCTTGAAATGTCAGAGGTGGTCCCCTACTGTCTTGCAGCGCATCCTCATCCGCCTTCGATCTTCAACAGCTCGCCTGCGACACGCAACAGAAAAGATATCAAAAGATTCCGCTGTGAAACCTATTTACCCTCCTTGAACAAACTGAACGGGGTAAGCGGAACACGCTCCGTGCCTCGGCAGCCTCGCAGCTTGCACCCTTCCGTCCCCGTCCCCTTCAACCCAGCAGCGCAGCGTTGTTTGCTTTTCCCTCGCAAAACATCCTCCCTCTCCTCCCTGCCATAAATGTTCCCTTCTCATCGCTTGCCTTTCTCACCTACTCGCTCCGGTCAAACGCGTCTCCCACGAAGAGAAAGGACCATGTTCCCCCTCCCCAACTTCAAGTTCTTCACCTACAACCTCCCCTCCCTCCCCTCCCTCCTCCCATTCAGCTCCCGCATACCCTTGTACCTCCTTCCCACCACCTCCTCCTCCCCTCCGAACCCCCGCTGAACCCCTCAAACCCACGCAGGATCGCCTCCCTCACCTCCCCCTCCGCCGGCGGGGCGGACCGCTCGCTCCCTGTGCAGCTGTGCGCGACGCTGGGGAACCCGTTCCAGACAGCTCTGATATTCCTGGGTACTTCGCCCGTCTTCCGCCCTCCGGATTTCTTACACGGACTGATTTGGGGAATATGGAAATTCCGCAGGCGCTATCACGGTTACGCTCGCAGTTCTCCTCCACCTCCACCAGCGCCGCAGACGGATGGACGCGCGCAGCCCGTGGGATGGAAGGAAAAGGAAGAGGAGGTACTCTGGTCCCGGGAAGGGGATAGGCGTGGGGGCGGGGATGGAGATGGCTTTTGTTTGAGGGTGGTGAGGAGACGGTGGAAAAGGAAAAGGGGGAAAATAGGAAGGAGATGTCGAGGCGATGCAATCGTTTGGGGGATTATCATAGAGGTGTGAGCTAGCCAGAAGAAACTTGAAGAAGTATGGTTTTCTGAAACTCCAACTCGCGGACAGTAGCGAGCGCCCTCAGTCGGACTTGAGCAAGCGCCTTCCGCTCGCACGCAGCACCTCGATGCCTGCTCTGAGGTCGCGTACAACGGCTCCCTCACTGCTTCCATTATTTAACGAACAGTGGGCGTAAAACACCACATCCGGCAGTGAAAACAAAAGATGTTGTCCTTGAAGGGTCCAACAGAGCTTTGCTACGCCCACCCCCGAGCGAGGCTACATCCCGTGCCAGATGAGCACTGCGAGCCAGGAGCGTGCGCTCGGCCTGGCAAGCCTAATTATTCCTTCTCTCTCTTCACTATCCTCTGTTGCCTTCCTATCTACTCCCGGACGGGGCAAGAGACTGACGGACCGAAGTGGAGCGAGGGCTTGACCGCTCGACTACACTGCGTCGGCGGTGGTGGGACGGGGCGCTCGGGCGGGTCGGGATGCACGACGTGTTCAGCAGCTTACCAGAATATAGGAAGTGCCGGCCTTTGGGTGCGTAGAAGACTGGGTACGTTTCAGGTATCGCGGGTGGGGTGCTCTCGTGGTTCGGAGGCTGTGAGAATGACAGTGAAGGCCGTGAGATCGGAGTCGCCCCCTGATATTGATGTCGAAGCCCGTAGAGCCAGAGCTGTTGGGCTTCAACATCCGGAAGTTGCGAAGCGAAGTTCTATGTAAATTGTTAGAAACCCTCTAGCTCATTGATCGCCAGCACCTGTTATACCTCATATGAACGGCTCGAGTACTGCTGTTTAGCCGATCTACTGCATATAGTTGGTGCGGCATGGTAACAGTTGGGACAGGTGGGTTGCCGTACTCGGAGGCACGAGGCGCATTGAAACGGTCGCTCTAAGTGGAAATGGACGCATGCTTGCTAGGTACTTTTATATATCTCCCGTAACCGGAACGGCAGCAAAAACCCATCTCTATGCTTTCTTAGGCACCATGTTATCCGTAAACCGCTGCTTTCACGCCACGGCGAGGTCAACCCGTTTCACCAGAGAGACCTCAGCTCGAACCGCCCAAAGCGCAGTCCTCGATACGCAACATACATCACATCCGCATCTGATCCCACCTGGTTGACAACAATGCATACCAGCGATTCAGGTTCGCGTCAGTAAGTTGCTCCAGCGGAAACTCCAAAGCCTTACTAAGCCTCGCCTATCCCGCATCGTCAAACCTTTAGTTACGCCCACCAACCTCGGCTTGACCTCCCACGACAACCATCCACCCTCTCTCCGAGGGCGCTTCCTCTATGTATCACGTATCAAGCATGTCATTGTACCCAGGGGTTCGCTCTAAACCACGATGTCCTTCGTCTCATCGTCCGCGAAATCCACAGCGAGTACTGCGCGCTCTTCGATCCCCTGCTGAATCACCCCGACGACTTCGAGGGTTTTACAATTCTTCGTAACAATCTCCTCGACCTCTCGTTGGTCAACCGTGCCCTGAACTCGATCGAACAACCTCTTCTGAGCTCGTTCTGCGCCGAGATCCCCGTGGGAGATGCCGTCTTGACGCAGGATACAAAGTGGGCGGTGTACATGCGCGGACAGCGTGTTAGGTCGCGCAGTAGCTAGTGGGCATCCCGAGAGTCTTAGGAATGAGGCGGAGGGAAAGTGAGGGAGAAGAGGGGAGGGAAATGCATCGACCCGGTCGGGTAGGCCTCCAAGCCTGCGATCGACCCGAGCCCGACGACGTGCCCAGCGTTGCGCTGCTTGAAACGGGGTTATTGTCCGGTGTTATGGTTAGAATTCGTTGAAGTGTGGGGTGAGAGGGTGAGAGGAGGGGAGGATGAGAGAATGAGAGGAAACGCACGCCCCACGACAAGCTGCGTGAGGTGGATGAGCCCGATCACGTTCGTCTGGAACATGACGTCGATGTCGTCCTGTGTTGAGGTTTCATTAGGAATGTCGGACAATGTTACCGACAGGAAGGAAAGGGAAAGGAAGCAGAAGGGAGGAACACGCACAGGCGAGATGACAGGCGAGATGTCGCTCACTTGCTCGACGCCCTTGACGAGCCCCGCATTGCTGACTGCCAACAGCCCAGCACATCATTTTCAGTCATTCTTCTCAGACAAACCTCAGAGATCAATCGAAATGGAAGTCCCCGACTCACACAGGGTGTCCACGTCCCTGAGTTCCTGCGGGATCTTCTCCCACAGCTCGGCCACCGCCTTCCTGTCGCTCGCGTCCAGCTCAATCGCCACAAACCGGCTGCCCTTCCCGCTCGCCGCTGGGCTCGCCCTATGCGCCGCCTCTGCTTCCCGCAAGACATCCTGCAGCTTATTTTTGCGCCGCGCAGTGAGGCGTGGCAATCTACATTGTAGTGTTCACGTTCCAGAGGGCACTGATTCCTGCGGTTTTCCAGGGTCATCCGCTTCGCTCCTGCTGTCGCATCACCTTTCAATCTGACTGATTTTTATCGATTCGTCTCCGCCGTCACCCAAAGGGTAAATCCCGAGCTCGTCCTGGTGTCAACACCGGGAGGTCTTCGTATCCGTTCTCGAAACGACAAGAAGCTGCCCGCTATCCTTCACGGCCATGAAGTCGCCCAGTGGGACCTCCGTTCGCTCGGGCTTCGATTGTAGGACAGCTCTAAGCGGCATTATTTTCCAGAGTTTGCAGAAGACGGCTCTCCAATGCTTCGTAAGGAGACCAACCCTTTGCCCGGCCCATTTGTCTTGCCGACCGGAAACTCATCTGCGTATCATCGCTGCAGGCGCATGTCGATAGCCTTTCCTTGCCCGCCCCCCTTCACATGGTCGAAACATTCCGCAACGTCTCGACAGAGCTTTTCCCAGACTTGACTCAACTGTCTACACCGATGGACCGGCAGTTCGGCTACTAAGCTAGCCGTATTCCCGCTATGCTCTGGCAGGACATGCGTGTACACATGCAGGGATTTGCGATGCCTCGGGAGGTTAGGTGGACGTACAGAGAGTTTGGGACGAGCCGTTCCGCTGTTTATGGGGAGGAGATGTCAAAACTCGCGATGAGAACGAACACGCTTCGGTTTGGTGGTGCGGGCTTATACCGGTAGTACGTGTCTCCCAAATCCTAATTTCTGAATTACGCATATGTGTATTGCTCTGTTGCGTGTTGCGAGACTCCCTTTGCGTCGCATGGAATGCATCCGTTCGCGATGCAAAGTTTCGATAGTCAATTAGTCCGAAGAATCAAAGTGATGTCAGGTCGAGAGAAGATGTATGCACATTAATCCTACCTGGAGGTCCTTGTGTACAGCTACCACCAAGAGTCGCGCTGGCAGTGAAACAGGACGACTTTCTCGTTTCGTGGGAGCTTGACCGCTTGACTAAACTGCATCGGGGCAGAGTGTGTTGCAAACTGTGTGTTAACATTTATATTTGTCTGTGTGCCCCAAGGATAGGTACAGAACGTGCAGGCGGGGACAGCGCTATCAAGCTGGCCTTGCACCATGTAATGCTGCGGTGCTGAGGCAGAGATTGCTCATGAAAGTCGCAAATAACCACCTGTTTAATGTCTGGGCGCTCTGGACAGATTATGATACGCCTAGATGTCTCTGCACAAAATTGCTGTGGATGGCACTTCGGGCGTTTGCCAGCAGTGTCAGCCAAGGTCAGTTGAAGTTTTGCGCAATCGTAGTGCAAACCCGTTCTTCTTCATGGCGAAAAGTATGTACTATAGGTTTATTGCTTCAGGAAAATTGTGGAACTCAGGGTAACCCCAAAGTGTTACACGTATTGCGCTTCGCCTTGACGCACGTCTTGTGCCCGTAGACTGTCGAACTACGGCTTGACCTCGAACAACCAATCATCGTCCTCCACAACTGAGGGGTTGTGCGGGCATGGATGCACTTGGGAAACTCGAAGCGTGGGCACACCCGGACGTCGCGCTCATTCCATTAGGGTCGCGCCTCACAGCAGGAACCGGCAAGTCGGTGGTAGTCACGTACGATCCCTCGATCCTCGAGCTGGTGAACTCGAGTAGCGACGTGGCGGCCTTCGACAGTATCGTAGCAGCGAAGTGGCATGCAAGGGCACTACTGCCTCCGGGGATGACCCCAGGCGAGCTTTGCAGGCTCATCCTTGCTTGCGACGGCTACTCGTTGAGGTCCTCCAACTTCCCTAAGGTAGACGACTCTGCGGTAGCAGCCGCGTGGAGGAAGATAGGGCAGCTTCTCCTCATTCCTCCTCATTCGGTGTCAAAGAATGTCCTCCATCTAGCGTACCGCGCTCTCCCTCGACGAGGATGTCCTTCGTCTCATTGTCGGCGAAGTTCACAACGAGTACTGCGCTCTCTTCGATCCCATGTTCGACCGTGCTGGCGACTTCAAGGACTGTTGCATTCTCTGCCGCACACTGCTTGAACTCTCTCTCGCCAGCTGTGTGCTGAAGTCGATCGCTAAACCTCTTCTGAGGTCCCTCTGCGCCGATATCTGCGACAAGTCCCATTGCCACAGGGTGAGGAGTGGCCACATGTGCCGTATGTCCTGCTCCACGTCTCTTCCGGAAATCGTTACATATTCAACGAGACTAACCTGTGGGTGCACCAGCGTCGTTCGCTTCTCTATTCCTGTCGCGGTGCCATCAGGTCCTAAGCTTACTGCTCTCTATCGATTCGTTGCTGCCGTCACTAAATACGTCAAGTCCGAATTAGTAGTCCTCGTCGACATGTCTAACATGACTCTGTGGTCTATTACCAATCATCCACCCCTGCTGCGCCCTCGTTACCACTCAAAGGCCTTCGTATCTGTTCTCGAAACGAAATGTCCCTTCTTTTTGTTCTCAGCGGACTTGACGTCCTCATTTGGAACTTACATTCTCTCGGACTCTGTTTATGGGAGCGTGACACGATTTCGGCAGACTTCTTCACTTCCTTGGGGCAGCTGGTGCCGCCAAAGCTCAAAGAGCTGTTAATCGACTATGACGGAAAGGTGGCACGTCCGGGCCCCGACGTTTCTAAGGTATGTTACGACGCTTGCAGTCGCTGTGCTGCTTGGCTGACGGGGGGCAGTATTCAGTTGAAAGTTGTCGTACGCAACGACAGCTTTTGATTGATCGCGTTCATACAGCTTGGGCAACAACAAACGCAGAAAGCTGCGTGAAGAATGTGGGGGGTGTTTGCGCGCTTGTACGGCGGCTGAGGAGCGTGAACCTTCGGCTTTCGGACCATCCTTCAGACAATAACGGGCCTAGTGCCGGCATCGTTCGGCGCGTCGTGCTCGCCGTTGGGCTGCTCGCGCTCATCGTTGGCAGGCTTTTGCTCGCCATCCACTGGCTCCTGCTTGCCACAAAACAGCACACCTCTCATCGAATCTCTCTACCTTTATTCTAAGAATCCTTATATGCAGCCAGCTTACTGCGCTTGTCTGTAATTGCAATACAATGGCTTCCACCACGGATCCAGCTGCCGTGAATCTACTCGGCCCTTTATTACTGGGTCAGAATCCAATCGATCCTGTTGTAATGTTGAGAACTGATTGATATAGTTTTAAGGTCTACCCTCATGGTACTTTGCTACCCCTCTCTTCCATGGCAGTCCCCCTGCAGAACACATCACTAGGTGCCGGTTTCGATGATGCTCGAATAGGACACCCAACGCTCAAAGCAGTGGGAGTGTCGCTTTACCAAGGTAAATAGTGGCCTTATAAGAGCTACTGGTGTGTAGATGGTGGTGATGGGCCTGCGCTTGCCCCTCAAAAAGGCGTCCTTGTCGAGATTCAAATTGTTCGAGGTACCCGTAGCGTGTGACTTCCCCAGTGCACATTGCAAAGAAGAAGCTCTAATGACGACTTCGAATTAAAACCCTTTACAGATAAAACATATATTGTGTACATTTCTCAAGCATCAAGTGGTTGCTCAGCCCAGTTTTCAGCTGATACGGCAATTCCTCTGAAACCCCGCCTTTTTGGATATTGCGCAGGTGGGGTTGAAGAGTGACCATATTTACTGCTTGAAGGTCAATCTTGAAGATGTGTGGAATAATATAGCAGAAGGCCAGTCTCATCTGACTTCCGTGCACAGCTGCATTGCATGCACTTCTCTGTGTGCGAGTTGTTCATTTTCTTGCCGTCTGCTGCATGAGTACCTTTGATAGGTCTCCAAACTAGGCCGCACTGCCTATATTGTAAAGTATTATGTCAAGCACTTGCAAAATGTTCGCTTGTGCTCAGTTGATGGGCTGGTACATGTTGAAGTAGCCATGCGGCTACAGTTCATTGTCGTGAGTGGGCGATTCACCAGATTAGGGGTGGCCAGAGGGCGTTCACTCAGTACAGCTGAGTCTAACATACTATTGAGTGTATTCAAGGCTAGTAAACCCAGTAGTATCCGCATTTGAATCCTACATGGCAATACGCCATTCCACCCATTTCAGCTGCAATGCTGTTCTGCTCGCACGCCAACAGTGCCGTAGGCAGATACCAGAGTCTGGGAGTCTGGGCCGTTCATTAATCAGGTATGTATAATTTGAGACTATAAAAATGCCGACTTTCCTCGTCAAACCCACCAATGCAGTAATGGAATGAGCAACTGCCCAGCAGGACACAGACCAGGGGCGGTGCTGCATTGAACCCACGCCGGCGGCTTGAATGCACAGATGGATAAGCATTTGCTTGTATTATTCAAAGACTTTAAAATCACACTCATGCCGAGGAAACCCTGCGGAACCCCAAACATTTCATGGCACACCCAGAAGCCGGGTTCCGGCCTACGCAGGATCCCTGTGCGATCTGGTGTTGGTCAGAGTGTCACAAGACGTTTTAGTAAGAGCAATCATCAATCTAAATCGTTAGCATACTGTCTTCCGGGCGGCCATGCGTAAACAGGTGGCTGGAGGAGCGCAGGCGGCTGCAGGCAGGGGTCCTAGCAAGAGCAGTGCATCACGAGCAGTGTCACAACAAAGCGGTGGGCCGAAAAAATTTATAAGCTCTTCCACAATATATCTACAATCACAACAGTTGGAGCCAAGGTGAGGGACGGGGAGAGCGAGGAGCGGGGGGGTGGAAGCGGTGTACATACCTAAGCGGAAGGACGGTGACCGGCGACGGTGCATGAACGAATGGGAGCCCCCGAGAAACGAGAAAGGGACACGAAATCATTTGGTGAATGGTTAGAAGGGGGCTAGCAAGCTCATCAGCGAAGAGATCTGAGCGAGGAAGCCCAAAGATGCCGAGCGCCTGGACGCACGAGCTACTTTCGGTGGAGCTTTCACCCCCCGGGAGGAGGATAGTTGTCAAGCCGTTACATAGATGCTCTTCGCAAGTATACACGTGCGGAGATATACTAGGGGTGAGGGACAACACAGCGGGGAGAGGATACGGGCCCCATGGCGACAATCCGGATGCTTGTGGGACGTAATTGGCATGGCTTTACCAAAATCCAGCACACATGCCCAACTCTTTAATGCACGTATATCATTATTTCCTCGCCATACATCCAAAACAAAGTCCTCAGTCCTCCGTCACACCTCCTTCCCTTCACCCCACTGCCCCAGCACCTCCTTCTTCACCGCCCCACCTTCCCTTTTCCTCGATTCCCCCTCCTTCTAATCCTTTTTGGCCCCTATGAAAACCCCATTCTCTTCCACACCGGGTTCCAGCCCCGCCCTGAACCCGAAAACAGAGGTCACGCCTCCGCAACGACGATTGACGGCCGGCCGCTAGACCCAGGGTTGGGAGGGTCGTATGCGTAGACTGAGCATGATCTACGATGACTGGGGGAG
>JTLS01000109.1:0-30576 GCA_000826855.1 Basidioascus undulatus | reverse complement strand
CCTTCGAGTGGGTAATGAGTGCGAGTGGCTGACGCGGGGGGTAAGGTGAACAGAAAAGGAAACGTCCTGGATCCCGAGATCTTTGCGGGCATTGTGAATGGGCGATACGTCTATTTGCCTGAGCTGGAGCTATGCAGGGACCCGTACGCTGCGTTCCTGTCCCTGTCGAGGCTGATTTGGTTGGCTAAGCCAAGTGCTGACTTGAAGCTCAACAGCGCCGGCTCCCTCGTCCCCATCGAAACCCTCCTCTCGCTCCTCAACGGTATTCCCGCAGGGTGTCCGCGCTTCTGCAATCCGTGCGTAACGCAGCATCTTCCTTCGCCGTTCTGTTTGTCGGACAGTCAGCTCACAACGAACCCTTCACATGCAGGGAGGGGACGATCCTCGACGTGGACCTCATCCTCGCGTTGCTGAGCCGACACTACGTACAGGTACCTTCTGGAGAGTGGGTGGGAGTCTTGTATGTCTCCCTTCCTTGGATCTTCTTGAACCCTCAAAGCAGCTGATGAGCCACGCGCGCAGCGACGACTCCGCTTTGGAGCTGGGCTTCCCCGCCGAGATCCTGAACGGGACTTGGACGAAAGGCCCGGACGGCGTGGGGCGGAACACGTACGTCTTTCGCTTGCGCGCAAGTTGAGATCGTTAACGGGTAATGGAGGTGCGTCCGGACGCGGATAGGAAGGGGGACATCTTGTTGCTCTCTCAGGAGGTTGTGGATTTTTTGCTTGATCTTGAGTGAATTATTCGCACATTTTAAGACGCCGAGTGAGGGCGATGTGAGTTTGGAACACTGGGAAGAATGCTTCTTGGCAGGGGCGAGTGAAGAAGGACGAAGACGGCGGAGGCGCAGCTGGACTTGCTGGGTGACAAGTCACGACTACGGATGAAAACCTACAGGAATCTTCCTCTTAGTTGCCTTTGAAACGTCCTCTCTTTTTGGCGAGTTCATCTTAAAATGATGAGCTCATTGCGAACGTTGGATTGAGCCGCTGCTGCTTCCTTGGCCGTCCGCCCGCGAGCTCGTCTCGCAAATTCAGGGGATCACTTTGGGCTTCATTCTATACTGAATTCCTGACACTTTCAGGAGCCTGTGTTAAGTTCTGCTATTCTTCAAGCCGCCGAACCTCACGAGGCTCAGTTTCGCCGGCATCACCAGGCACAGCAGTCAAGTCAGGCCGAGTGTCTTCCCTTGCTTGACATAGCCTTTTTGTAACGTACAGTTTTCCAAGATATCGATAGAGGGGATATGTATCGCCACAGAACTTCAGATAGACAGCACCGCCAACAGCTTCTAGCAGCTCCGCAAGAACTGCGACGGAAGACTGGGTTCCGCGCTCTGCATGTCTAGGGTATTAGGCTTTATGGTTCACCTGTAGCTCATGACCTGCCTTTTTTTATGATTGCCAGGAGTTCATGCAGTTGTTGCGAAGGAGGACGACGTCGTGTAATTGAAGACGAATCATCGACAACGAGATCATTGATCATCACAAGTTGGCGATGCATGTCCCTATTCGTAAAAGGATGAGGCCACATACATCCCTTCGCTTTAAATCCAAGAAAGATCTTGAAACAACAGGCTCCTTCTCTCTACACCTGAAAATGCTCGCGGTGCGCAATCTCGGCCTTGCCCGCATCGGTGCCGCGGTCGTGCTTGTCGATCCAGGAATAGAGAGCATGTTCGGGTCAATGGTAGCGTTTGGTCCATCGAAGACGATTATCACTGCAAGATTTTTATTAGTTCAATGGTAGGGTTCAGGATCTGTTGCGATAGGTCAAAGAACGAGTGTAGGCACTCTCTTCCAGCGCTAGGTTCTTGGTCTCCGGGAAAGCGAACCAAACGACTGTACATCATGAAATGTCATTCCAGGATTCCTCGAACACAATAACAAGGTGAAAAGTAGTCTGCTGACTTACCGACGAGGAAAAGGCATGATTTCTGAAGAGTAGGAGATCACGAGCGGCGTCCGTCCAGGCGATGTCGTAACTGTGCCGCGTGTGTACGAGTGGTCGGAAGGCAAAGCAGCATCTGCTCGTTTACAGTCCGTAGTAGAGGAACAGGAAAGCGGTGGTAGCATTCCCGGCAATGTGGTCTCCCGTCTGAGCGAAGCGGGTGCTTAAACAGGTTATGACGCCTAGAGAAAGGTAGTTTGGTTCATATTTGGAGAGTTGGAGCTGAGACCAAGTATCAAGCAAAGCCTTCATAGTAGCACGCCAGCATACCCGCGGTCGAAATGAGCCACAGAGGCCGACGCCCAACGCGATCGACAAAGACAGCAGCGCCTGCATTGTGAAAAACTTCAGCCACATACATCAGCGGGAGGAAGCTCTGTGAAGCTCACCGACAGGGGCTATCCAGTTCCAGATAGCCAGGCCACAATTGATCACCGTGGTCTGCCTGGCGTCTGTGATACCAACTGTGTGCAGAACGGGGGCGAGGTAGTAGCTGAAAGAGACAACAAAACGGCACAAAGGTGTTGCACAGCAAGAAAAGACTTCAATACTCACTTAATGATGCCGACACCATTCAGCTGGACGCCAGCGCCACACATGATTGCGATGAACAAGTGCCAACGGTTGCCTTTGGTGCGGAAGAACTCGGACACGGAAATTTTAGCAGCGATATCCTCCTGATGGAGAGCTTCGCAAATCTCCACATACTCCTGCTGGACAAGGTCGTCCTCTTTGTTTCCGTTCGCATGGTACTTAGCGAGAAGGCTGAGGGCTTCGGCGTTGCGGCCTTTTTGAATTAAGTATCCTTTTCGACGGCGACGTCAGTGAATAAACTGAACAGGTTACTAAAGACAGAAAGGTACGAGGTGACTCAGGCGCGAACAGAAATGCCAGCACTGGAATGAAGGGGAAGAAAGATTGAAAACTGCAGTGTTAACAAGAGGTCAGAAACCCGGTGAATACCATAACTCGGGGAGGAGTGAGGATCGTACAGTGCAGGCAGCCAGGCCCAAGAGCTTTTCATTGTCAGGGCCCCTAAAACGTGATGTATATCAGTCACATTACTCGGAGAAGACGCAACGTTCTTCGGCCAAAGTGCAGCGTTGCCGTACCAAAACAGATCCAGAGGACAGAATGGAGCCCTAAGCGAGCCCCATCAGACGCTCTTCACAGAACACATGCCCCGCATGTCTAATTAGATGCCAGCACAAATCAGCAGTGTCAGGGCGGGCTCGACACAATATGCCACAATGGACTAACCGGAATCCAACCACCAACAGTGGTGCGTTTCGGTGCGAATGCCCTTCCAGTCGCTTTCCGTCCTGGCTTGATTGATAGAAAGGATTTAGTTTTAGTGCGGGAAGGGTGAAAGGAGTGCGAATGTGGAAGCGTCAGTCAGGTCTTTAAGAACGGACGATGCTCAGCTGTCACAGCCTACAAGCAACGGTCGACAGAATTGTGTAACTCTTAAGGATTGGTCATCAGGGTGCCCCTCCTGGAATGGTAGCTAAGGAACCTGCGTGGCTGGTCCGCATGTTCGAACCTTGCAGCAAGTGCACAGCTCAAACTTCCCAATTAACAGACACGCATGCGCTCTGGCGCGGCAAACTCGTAGGACAGTTATTTGAGCCATCACATGTTCAAGTCGCGATGCCGTTGTCGTCAGAAACCAGGCAATTGGCCGGTCTCACATGGCCGACTCTCGATTGTGACAAGTTGTGATCGGCAGTTTGCAGTCCACAATTTCGCCGGTTATTGTGCATCGTCCCACAATTATATAGGTTAAGGAAGTACGGCTTGCAGTATCCGAAAAATTCGCCCAGTTCCTGCGTTCGAGCTGCCGAATGTCGGCTTCGTACTAGCCTTGCGTAGCCGTTGATAGCCGCGCTGTCGAATCTCTTGTTTGTCCTGTTAAGTACTACTGTATCCTCTGAGGTACTCTGTCCAGCACAATTGTTCTCTTTCTGCACTTCCAGTATGTTAATCGCGCGTAAAGCACGCAATAAGTATGCCTACAAGAAAGGCCCGAAAGTACCGACTGTCTCGAGTACAAAACCCTGGATTGCACACGCACACCGTTGAGGAATGGGTAAAAACCTTCAATTTGCAAGATACAAGTGTCACGGATGAGCACAGCAGATTCACGAAAGTTCCACGGCTGGCAGGAGTGAGGAGGACGTTGCGTTGGGTGGTTGCAGGCCTTGCTATGCTTCGGTCGACTGGGCGTCTGTTTGATGCTTGATAGAAAATAGAGGCAATACGTATTAGAATAAGCAAAAAATCTGTACAACCGGCATGAAAGCCCTTGAACATGCGACAGGGAGACAGGACCTCAGCCATTCGTATGCAATGTGAAGTGTGCGAGAGGCGAAGAGGATGAGATTGAGTCCACAAAGGCCAGAAAGCAATATTTTCAAGGTTGCAAAGTCCTTATGATCTATGGCACTACCATAGCATGCGGGCTCTGATGATAGAAACGACACCGCACGCCTTTCTGTCAATTTTCTTAGACGAAGTAGTATGCGGTGCACTATGCACCGACAAACCAACCGTACACTCAGTGATACATACGAAACTAAACAAGCAACTTCGGGCTTCTCTTCTCAGCGTGGACGACAGGCCTCCCACAGTAATCGGAATGTCGGCTCGGGAAGGACCTTGGACAAATTCGCAAACACCGTGGGGAACGCTGGTCTTAGCGCAGTGATCCTTTTGATCGGTATTGATAGCTTGCGGAGTAACTTGAGCAAGCTTTGTCTGATGGTAAGAAATGAAACAAAAGGTTGCAAATGCCACTTGAAGGCATAATTTGGATCCAAGGATGGCAAAAAGAAGGCTTGGGAAGGCAACAACAACGAAGCGCCATCCACGGTAAACACGCGGTCAAAAACACGTGACCGGACGGGTCGATGCCACTCACCGACGTCGATGGATCACTCTCCTTTCAATCTTGACTTCGGCTCGTGCGCTCTTTCGGCGAATTCACAGGTATTGAGGACAAGTCTATCATGCCATGTAGCGCACCCGCAGGGCTCCAAAGCCCCCCCCCTGGCGGTGTTGGGAAGCGCCCTCGGAAGGACGGGGAAGATGTGCGACCACAACGAAGCACGACCCGAGCGTGAGCGCATTTTATTTTATGCCGGTTATTGACCGCGAACTCATCCTTGCTCTACAGTTGTTTGCGATGTCGGGCGATCAAGGCGAGCGGCCAACCCGTTCCGATATTTCGTTTTGGAAACTCAATATCTTCCTTTCGGACAGGTCCGCTGCGTCAACAAGGATGGCGAGGATGAGCCGTGCGCGCGCTGTGCTCGACTCGGACTAGCCTGCGAATATAAATCGCACAAAAGAGGCCGTAAACCGAAGAATCGGTGAGTGTTCCGAGTGAAAGCCTGTCGAGCGAAAGTGATTGACCTCTTCGCCCTTGAAAAGACAATCAACCGATTCTCCCTCTACTTCTCGAACCAGCGTGGACCCGTCGCCGTCCTCCTCCGTATCATCATCATCCCGCGTGCGAGCTGCTCGAGTTTCAAGTAAGGCGACAGCAGAAGCGCTGGAGCCAGCGGCTTGCCCTCCGCCGTCACGGCGAGCACCGAGTCCTCCCGAAGAGGCGGAACGTCCGCCCGTCGCGTTACCTTCGATGGAGACGCCTTCATCCTCGCTGTCTCAACCAGCAGGCTCACAGGCTTGTCCCGGAGACGCCTCATGTACGCACTACAATTGTGCACTGACGAACGTGTCTTCAGCTACAAGCGCAGGGCATCCCAACCGGCGCTTCTGGCTATCAACAGTCATGGACAGCAAGGGCGACTCTGATGCGCAAAGCGCTTCTTACTCGCTCGCCGGACTCATGGCGCCTTCTCGTGCCCATTCGCCCGAGCTCGACGCCGGCGCTGGACGATCGAGCTTGCCTGATCCGATCAGCCTCGGTCTCGTCTCTGC
The DNA here is from genome assembly GCA_000826855.1 of Basidioascus undulatus. Lineage (NCBI taxonomy): Eukaryota > Fungi > Basidiomycota > Geminibasidiomycetes > Geminibasidiales > Geminibasidiaceae > Basidioascus > Basidioascus undulatus. The sequence continues at coordinate 24,684 of JTLS01000109.1, read as the reverse complement.
GGAAGAGGTCGACGTATTGTTCAACGAGTGAGTTTCCCGTTGTTCTTTATCACCGGCCTTTCCTTGTAGCTGAGTGCCCCGCCACAGCTACCACACACTGCTAAACCCTTGTATCGCACTCCTCGATCCGGCTTACCACACCGCTACGCGCACGCGCTTCCTGTCCCCCCTGCTATTTTCGGCCGTCATTACCGCAGTTTCTCGCTTTCAAAGACCCCACATATATCCAACCTGCCTCGACATCTCCCAGCGCCTTCTCGGTAGAGCTCTTTTCGACAACACTGCCAGTGTCGATTCATCCAGAGCCTTGCGGTCCTCACGTTCTGGAAAGAGCCCGAGGATACGCATGCGTGGCGCAAAGTCGGGTAAGCGCAGACATCTATGTGTTGAGCCGAGCTTGTTGGACTGTTCTTGCAGGCTCGCAATCCGCGTTGCGTATGAGCTGGGCTTGCATAAGCCGGGGCCGCGACCGCTGCCGAGCGACGAAGTGCAGGCGCGCTCCATCTTGGTAAGCGTATCACCCGCGCTCAGCTGTACCACTTCGTGCCCATCTCATTCTACGCACAGAACAGAGAACGAACTTGGCTGCGTGAGAATCCGCTTCGCTCATTGCTCGTCGAAGAAAGCCTCGCTAACGTTACCTTACAGAGCTCGTCTGCTTTGATGATGTCACGTCGTATGCTCCATTCACTTCCTCATGATTGAACAGGAACTACTTGAACTCATTCCCCTCAAGCATGCAACGTAAACTTCCGCGTATGATACCGGCGGAGCACATTCCAGACTTCATGATCTGGTTTTCTGATCATCCAGAGGTACGCTGCACGAAAACGGTTGTATACATCAGCTTCGATCCCGACCTTACCGTCTTGTTCGCAGTTCCCTTGCTGTAAGCCCGGAACGCAATGCGCTGTTGGTCTCCGGCTTACACTTGATTGCAGACGCGGACACGATGCTCGTCGCGTCACTGGACGGATTAAAGCTCGTCGATTTATGCGACATTCTGCAGCAGAAGGTCTCGCACGGACTCGATGCCATAACGTACAGACCGCTCGTACAGTACGCCGCAGACCTGCTGCTGCACTGGGAGCGTAGGTGGAACTCCGGCATGTAAGTCGTTTGCACCGGTACTTCTGCTTAGAAATATTCGACGTGCGCTGAGTTCGGTTTTTTCAGCATTCAGCAAGTTCCATCCGACTTCTGCATCGCTTCAGCGATTCTACTGCCTGCGCAGGAAGCTGTCGATCGCAGAGCTGCAGCTCCTCCTCGCATCCTCTTCGGTGTCTGACCAGTCCGGGCAAGCCTCTTTGCCCTTGCAATCGGCTTCCGCTTATGCCGAGCGCGGGACCATGGACGTTCAGCTGGCGTTTCAGGCCTGCGTGCAGTGTTGTTTCGACATTCTGCAAAGGTAGCGTAGAGTGCACTACTGAGCGCTGCCAGCACGCTTGCTAATCTACTTGCGCTTTACAGCGTGATTGGGGATCTGGCGCCTTCGAACGCCCTCATCTATGGTCAAGATATCGTCGCACTCAGCGCTGCTTCCGCTGGCGGCTGGCTTGTGAAGGTCTGTTGTTTGCATACGTCCTCCAATCTTTTGCATATTGACATGAATCTTCACCCTCTTGCAGTATTACAATGAGATGAGCGATCCCGGTCAGGCGCGCTTGGTTCAGCTGTTCGACGAGGTTGTGCAAGTCTGCAGCCGGGCGAGCTCGTCACAGCGTGACATGCCCGCGTACTATCTCCGCTTCTTCCAGCGCCTGCAGCGCACGATCTCCCGTCGCTCGCGCGCCGACTCGCCCTCGACCGGCCGCGGCCCGCCGCACCCGACGCAAGCACCGTTTGATGGCGCGTTCGGCCAGGTGCGTCCCACGTGGTGTATTCCTATCTATTTCGCATGTGGCTGATCTGTCCAGTCTTGCACCCCGCACGGAATCAGCCCCCCACGGGGGAGTACGCCGGAACAGTCGCGGCGGCGGCTGCAACGGCGTTCCCGCAACCGGTGCTTCCAGCTGGGCAGGGTGATCCTGGTCTAGCCGGGCCGTGGCTCAACTTGGGCGACGAGCAGTACTGGTACGTGGGCATATGGGGTTGCGCTGTCTTGGACTCTCACGTTGTCATGCTGAGCGCGCCGCTATCGCTTGGCCAGGTCGACCATCATCCCGGATCTTCACCAGTAGTGGGAGTCCTTCATCGGCGGGAACGACCCGGTACCGTTTGTCGATCCGAAAGGGGGCGTTTGAGGAGGACATCCATTCCCTTTGACGCAGTGCGGGTTCACGCTAGAGGATAACAAGTCCGAAGCCGGGAAGGCCGTGAAACACAACAGTTCTTCGCAACTTCTGCTCTGAATAAGTAACTACGCACTGCACGTCGCATTCGAAGGAGACTTGGTTTCTCAGTCGTCATGCGTCTGCTTGCACGGTGCACTAGCCTACCAACGTGCTGCGTTCCTCACCTCCTTCTTCTGCCCACTTCAAAAGAAAAGGGGCAGCCTGATTAAAGATTTACTTCATTCTCAGGACCACGATCATTCACTTCGGAGGGTCGTTGCGTCCTCATCGAGTGGCTCGGACCGATATTCATTCTCAACCCCACTTTCAAGTACGCCTCGGTTGGTCGAGGCCCAGTGGTTGTGTTTTTTTCAAGGGTTTGGAGGTTCCTGGACTCACTGATAGTCACATCGAGCTAGGGAGGTTCTGTTCTTTTGGTGGTGGTGCTGACCACAAGCTACCCTTCGTGTCGGTGCACGCACAACCGCAGTGAGCTTTCAGACGGAGTAATTGGGAACCTTTTACCTTATCCTTCCATTTTAAAAAATAAGTACTGAATATGAAGCGCTGGCTTCTCATTGCGGCAGGATCGGTTGGATCGGACAAGGTCCTTCGCAGCGACCTTTGCCGGTGTCGAATGCGTCGACGTGCATCCGATCAAGTGCAATGATGCAATGACTCTTGCTCTCATCCACGAATAATCTCGTGCCCTGATAGAATCAACTCATGCTCTCCTCTGATAGTTTCTCCTTGTAAGACAAAGAAGATTTTGGGTTGATAGACGAAACAGGATCATCCCCCCGGCGTTCACCATCCGAGGTTTTGAGCCTGTGCTTTGGAATGAGAGCTGTACTGCTGGGGTATAGTTAGGATAGTCCATGTCCCCTTTGGAGGAATTGAACGATGAGCTATCTTCGGTGGCCACATCAGTTTGTGTCTCGCTGGAGAAAAGATGCTGGCACAGCTTTCGGGGGGCATGTTCTGAGATCGCAAATCCGAATTGAGGGGTTCCATCCAGAAACGCGCCAGTACGATCATCGTCTCTCCCTACCAATCCAATTCCAAATGCACTGCAGGCATGCACCACGCAAGGACGCGTTCGCTGACCAACAATTCGCCCTCCCTAGCAGACTCCGGCATTCCAGTTACTATGCTCTCTGTATGCGATAATAAGTCTCCACTGATTAAGTAAAAAGTATAAGCTTCAGAACCGCTTCTGACGAGGCGCACAGTACCGAAGCACGATCGGATGCTTAGGCGTACGTGCGCAGGGGCTGCGACGAGCTCCACCTTGCCCACGAACCATCATCATCTTCACCTTCTCCAGACAAACACACGAAGAGCCTCGACCGCTTACCACATCATTTGATAACTGAACGCTCACACGGTGAACGACCTTCCGAATGAGTTCGTTTCTCGCATCCTCCGCTTTGCGATTGTCGACACCGAGTGGACGAGTGGACGTACGGCTCGGGCGACCACGACGCGCACCCGGCGCTTCCCATCTTGTTGGACTGTCGCCGCTGGCACGTGCGCATGATCCTTACGCTCAATATAAGCGATGATCGGTCTAACGATGTCCTTTCAGGCTCTGGCGGACCCTTTGCTCTTCTGTCGCTTGCGCGATCTCGCCACTCAGCTCCCCCAGCTCATCCTGGCGCTCAGTCGTCGCTCCTGTCGCATTGGAGGACGGACACTCTGTGAGGTGCTCACCACCGTCGGCCGAACCCGATTCGTCCGGGACGGCCCTCTTGAGTTCCAGCACCTCGCTCTCTACAACTTCCTGACCGGCCTCCATCGCATCAACGACGGCTGCGACACCACCTCATACAACGTTATGGTCACCGCCTTCATCGCAGGACTCACGCTCAGTCCTCTGTCGAACAGCTTCGGGCGCTGCTCTCTCCTTCGACGCTCCCTTCCTCTCCGTCGCTCGACACCTTTCGCGGCTGTCGACCCTGGAGCGACTTGACATCGTGATTTTCACTGACGAGTCTGAGGTCACCTCAGACGATACACATTTCGCGTTTGACTTGCCCCGTCTCGAAGCTCTTACTATCAACGAGACGGAATGGGCACTAGAGAATGGCCCGGAACGGCTGATATTTAACACGCTTGGTCGTTCGCCGCTTCCCCGGCTAAGGGACCTTGAGCTCGTTTCGAGTTTCAACGATATGCCAGTCAACGCTCTCCGCAACCCTGACTCTGGGTGCTATCGGAACCCATTTGAGGCGCCTGATCCTCAACATAAGTGCTTGCAACCCGCTCTACAATCTCGGCTCTATTAGCCCTTCGCTCGAGACGTACACCCCACTGCACTTTAACGAGGTACAGGGCGCCGCGCTCCGTCATCCGAACCTTTCCACTACTATCTTGCTCCGGGGCGGCCACGGGAGCTTCCTTCTCGATTACATTGCCTTTTTCAAGGCACTGTCTAGGAATGAGCTCCCGCGGCTAAAGATCGTCCGCTTCGTTACATTCGAGCTCCTGGCTGTGAGCCACGAAAAACTGTCAGCTCCTCTTGATCTGGGCAGATACCAGAGCAGTTCTTTGACGCACTACACCTTTCGATGGTAATGGGGGAGAGGGGTCTTGCATTTTCGATCGTGAGGGGGTGGAGATACAGTTCAGAGTTTGAATTCTTGTTGGGCGCACATGATGAATGTAAAGTTGTCACAGCGCCTCCCGTTGAGTACACGTCGATGCGTTCCTGGTCCTTCAAGCAGCCGTCTGAAGTTTTCATTAGTACCTATTCGCACTCTTCCATACTTCCGGCGTGGCAAGGCATGGCCTACCTCTTCGCTGCAGCGCGTTTCCCCAGTGGCGTCCTTGCCGAGCGGCGATCCTCGGCAGGATAAGCCCTGCTTTCTGCACCGCTACTAGTCGAGAGAAACTTGACAAATAGAAGAACCCGCCTTTCTTCCAGACGGTTGCTGGATGTTCGTTGTTCGACGCTGCATGATGCGGTTGTGGCTCACGCAATACTATTGACGTGGTCCTTGGAACGTCGGTCGCGCCAGCGTGCTCGCTGTTGTACCTGCCCCCTTGACCATCACCCACGCGCACGACTGCTTATATTTTGTAGAAGAATGGACGATCTCTCGTCTCTGTCGTGGTCCTCTTCGCCACCATTCTCGCAGAACCAGCAGCAAAATCAGGCGTCCAAGCCAAACCGCTACGCGCCCCAATCCGCGTTCGATATCCTCACGCCTTCCTCGTCCTCGTACTCTTCCCGCACACCCTCGCCATCAATACCCCACCGCGCTCCTCCCCAAGCCAACAAGCCCTCTCCTACCGCCGCAGCAGCATCGTCCTCCAGCAGTGATGCCTTCTCTTCGCTTCTCTCCTTCGGCTCAGGCTCCAAGGACGCTGGGCTGAGCATGGCCGAGCGCCAGGCCAAGCTCCACGAAGAGGCTGCCAGCCGCGCGGCTGCTCAGCGAAGCGAGGCCCAGCGCTGGTGGGTCGGGATGGACGCTTGGACTGGCGGTGCTGGGGGACCGGTTAAGCCGCAGGGGACGGGTGGTAGTACGGCACAGTCGCAGGCGAGCAGGGCTTCCAGCCCAAGCATCAAAATCCTCCGGCCCACAACAAGCTCTACTCCATCTATTCGCACTTCCTCTCCCCTAACCCCCGTAACGCGCACTCCTTCCATCTCCTCGTCCGCGCCAGCCGCTGCACCCGACCCATGGGACTTTGACCTCCTCTCTTCGGAGCCCGCCGCGCCCGCACCGGCTGCGAACGACCCCTTCGATCTCCTTGGCGATGTCGCTCCTTCCGTGCCGGCCCGATCGAGCACTCCCGGGAGCTTGGATTTCGGGGAAACAAGCGGACGGTCGGGCCCATCCTCGAGCCTCAGCGGCGCAGACGACACGGATGACATCCTCGGCGCACTCGGGCGACCCGTCGAAGAGAGACCTGCGCCTGCGCCTACACCAGCGCCTGCTCCCTCTCGGGTGCGTTGCACTTTCTGCACTGTCGATGATCTTCATCTTCATCCGCGCGCTCACACGTGGCACCCGCATAGTCCCCAGCTCCTCGTCCCCCCCGCTCGCCAGCCCCATCCGCACCTACCCGCACCTCCTCTCCTCCTCCGCACATCATCGGCCAGCTAGTCGAGATGGGCTTCTCACCTATCATAGCGCGCGAAGCCCTGCTAGCGACCGACTCAGGCACCGACGTCGCTGCAGCCGCAGAGATGCTCATTGCATCTCAAGTGCCCGATTCGTCGCGCCCGCCTTCGCCTCCCCCCGTAGACGCCGCAGCGCGCCCGGAGCGCGAGCGTGCGGAGCGGCACGCCGCGCGGCGAGGTCGTCGACCGCCTCAGCAGCCGGAACAGGACCATCCCGCGCTCGCCGAGTCTTCCGACTCGGCGCAGAACGTCGCCGACGACCTTATGGCGCAGGCGTCCGCGCTCTCGGCGTCCATGTTCTCCAAGGCGTCCGGGTACTTTGCGGCAGGGCGGGCCCTGGCGCAGAAGGCGCTCGAGGAGCAGCGCGCGCGGGCGCGCGATGCCGAGGCTGCAGAGCGCGAGCGAAGGGAGCTGGAGGAGCGGAGGCGTCGCTGGGAGGAGGGCGCGCAGAGCGGGTTCAGGGACAATGATGATGTTCAGGGTGGGCAGGAGGAGAGGCCGGAGGAACCGGTGCGGGTTAGGCCTGCCCAGCAGCGGCAGAAGCAGGTGGAGGTCGAGGAGGGAGACTTGCTTTCGGGCGAGCCAGTCAAGCCTCGCGCCGCTCCGCCCAAGGCCGCTGCCTCGCCCCCGCCCGCCGCCGATCCCCGCAAGCCTTACGTCTCTTCCAACCGACATCGCGTACCCGCCCGCACACCTACCTCCGCCTCGCCTTCCCCCTCGCCCGTGCCCCCGCCGGCACCTCCGCGCACCAACCCGTCCGCGTCCGCTTCCTCCCTCGCCTCCTGCGCAACGCATAAAGAAGCGGGCAACGCGTCCTTCAAGCTCGGGTCCTACCCCGCCGCCTCAACATCCTACACCTCCGCGCTGTCCTACCTCCCCTCCGGGCACATCCTTACCCTCCCGCTGCTCACCAACCGCGCGACAACGCACCTCAAGATGGGCGATGCCTCCGCGGCCCTCGCGGACGCGTCGAGCGCGATCGAGCTCGTGGGCGACGACGTGCGCGCGAGCGAAGGCGTCGATGTAGGAGAGGGCCATGGGAAGGCCCTGCGCGCGCGCGCGCAGGCGGGCGAGATGCTCGAGCGGTGGGCGGAGGCGAAGGCGGACTGGGAGCGGCTCGCAGGGCTGTCGTACGTCTCCTCCGGGCTCCGCACGCAGGCGTTCGACGGTGCGCGGCGGTGCCGGCTCGCGCTCAACCCCCCTCCTCCGCCCTCCTCCAAGCCCAAATCCAAACCACGGCCGACCGCTTTCAGCACTTCCACATCCAACGTCGCTGCCACGCGCGCCCGCGCGGCGGCCAACGCCGAGGCGGAGGAGGACGCGGCGCGGATCGCGCTCAAGGACGGGGTGGACGCGCGCTTGGTAGCGTGGAAGGCCGGGAAGGAGACGAACGTCCGCGCGCTCCTGAGCAGCTTGGACCTCGTCTTATGGCCGGAGCTCGCGTGGAAGAGCTTCGGCATGCACGAGCTCGTTACGGAGAACGGCGTGAAGAAGGCGTACATGCGCGCAATCGGGAAGGTCCACCCTGACAAGGTGCGTCGGTTTCCGCTCCCTCTTATTGAGTCCTAGCATTGCGGGTCGCTTATGCTTTGGGGATAATGCTGCAGTTGACGGCCAAGAACACGACGCTCGAGCAGCGCATGATCGCGAATGGCGTGTTCGGGACGCTCAACGAGGCGTGGAACGCGATGAAGATATAGGCGGGGCAGGAAAGTGCTTGGACATATGGCTGGAGGGGGTATGGAGAGGAAATGCATTTTTAGAAACGGTTTCCTTTGCATTCTTCTTTTGTATGGACTGCACGCACAGCGTCGCGCGTCTTCAGCACTCCCGGAATGACCCTCGTCAACAATCAACTCTCCTGAGCTGGAGTAAAACAAACTTCTAACCTGTATCTTCGGTGGGTCTTAAAGGAATACACAGTCGGTTGAGGTCCAGACTGTGAAAGACGGCTTACCCTGCATGCGTTGGACCTAGCTGTGAACGGGATTACAGGCCGGCACGGCATGACAATGGGAGGAAGGTAAACAGGAGATATTTATCTGAAGTGGTTTACCTGGCTCCTTCTAAGGATCACTGCGCATCACGATTCACGCGTTGAAACAAATGGGGAGCCGCCATAATGACGCGATAGCAGAGCATTGGAGGGCTTCGAGTGGATCGTAATACTGTTGAAAACAGATACTCTCTGTGCAAACAGTGTTGAGAAGGATTTTATTCACAGCGGTTGAGCCGGTGTACTTGGCAGCAGCGATGTCTTTGTGTCGTTTTTGCCTGTGCGAACACTGTATGCTTTGCCTCTCGTAGGAGATACGCATTGATGTTGACCGACCGATCTACTTCCTTGAGCCAATTCGGACACGGGCACTTCTTCTTCCTTCGAGATTGAGTTGTAACAAGGAGTTCCACACCCTGTCACCAACAGGTGGTTCGTACACATCGCACTTTGCTGCAGCTGGCGTTGCCGAATGTAGCCAACTCAAATGTCTGCGGTAGACGTCTGGTCGGATCTTCCCTTCCCTTGCCCAGTCGTCAGGGAGAACCAGAACTTCCCAAGCCCGGAAAACACCAATCCACAGAGCCCAAGGCGCCCTGCGCCGCTGCAAGTTAGTAATGCGCAGGGATCGATACCCATCTCGGCTGCGAGGCAGTCACCGCATGCGGAACTAGGGAGGTTTCCCGGCGCAGCCTTCTCCGGAATATGGCCCTGCTTTCACAGTTGCGGAAGTCTTATCAGCTGAGTATATAACGAGTGGGAGCGCATAGGCAGTTTTGACATCCTCAGCCTTCCAGCAGCGATCTCACAGCAGTTCCTCACTCCCAAAGCCTCGTATCTCCGATAGCCACAATGCGCACCTTCTCTCTTACCATCGCCGCCCTCACTATCTCGGCCTCTTCTTTGGCGCGCGCCCTGCCCACGACGGACAATGCGGCCAAAAGCTCGATTGTTCGACGCCAATTCGACGGTGTCGATGGCAGCTTCGATGGCGGTTTCGACGGCGAAGGCTTTGGTGGACGCGGCTTCGACGGCAGAAAGTATGGCTTCCTGCCCGAGAAGGCGCGCGAATTCAAGGACGAGAAGGCGGAGGCTGCCAAGGGCAAGAAAGCTGTGAGCAGCTGCGTCTGCTTGTGAACTGTGAAACGCGCATCCTTACATGGTTCCGCCTTCACCAGGACAAGGAGCTGGATGACAAGTACGCAAAGGAGGCTGAGGCCAAGGACGAGAAGTATAAGGACGTTGGAAAGGACGAGCATGTAAAGGCGAAGGTGGACAAGAAGAAGGACGCGAAGAAGGCGGACTTCAAGGCGGACGAGCATAAGAAGGGCGGCTACGCCAACAAGGAGGACGAGGACGACGACTACGAGAAGGTCAAGGCTTTCGATGCCTTCAAGAAGGTTAGTAAAAAGTGCCAATGTGTGGCCTGTATGCTTACTAACACCTACTCTATGCGTTGCCCATACACAGAAAGACAAGGAGGCATTGGGCAAGAAGGACCACGACGGTTTCGGCAAGGGCTGGGGCGGGTTTGGTGGCTTCGGCGGCAACAAGTTCAACTTTGGTGAAGATGAGGAGGCATGTGATCCATTTATACCGTATCTCCTCTACGTTCTCACTGACCACCGACAATCGAGTCTACAGGCCGAGGGCAAGAAGGGGTTTGAGAAGGAGAAGAAGAAGCACCACAAGGTCCGTGTCGTCGTCCCCAGTCTTGCGAGCTGGCGAATTCTAGCTCACCACTTGTACACTCTCTATAGTCCAAGAAGGAGAAGGCTTTCAAGGACGAGGGCAAAAAGGCGGCTGGCAAGTTCGACAGGAAGAAGGAGGACGTCAAGGCGGACGTGGAAAAGAAGAAATCCGCGCACGCGAAGGAGGAGGCAAAGAAGCATGCTCATGAGAAGGTCGGTAAGAAAAAGAAGGAGAAAGCTGCTCTCGCCGACTTCAAGAAGGATCGGTTCGGAGCGGATAAGTTTGCGGAGAAGAAGAAGGGCAAGTGGTGAAAAGTCGTTGCCATACAGACAAGATCACCTTTTCCACCTACCCTACTACCTCTTGTACTCTGGATTAGCATGCAACAATATACCTCCGAAGCAATAATTTTTTCGTGCTACCCAAGTTAGCTGTTGCTTGGTCTTTTTGCGGTCAAATCAGAGGGGGTGGGTGGGCAACGGTAGGGGTACCGGAAAACATCACGACACTGGCTGTTGGTTGTGAGCGATGATCGGCTTCGTACATGGCCATCGGCTTTGAATCGGGACCCTGGATGGAGAGAAAGCACCAAAATAAAATTTGGGGGGAAGGATTGGGGAATACAAAACTGCTTGACCCGCGAATCGAACGCGGGGCGGGTCGAGTTCCAATGGCAACGACCCAGGTTACCACTACCCCAGCCAAGCCACAATCTTGCTTTCAAATTCAATTTCTCCGTATTGTAAAGCATTTCCCGGTTCGTCTCACAGTTCCATATTTTGTTGTCTACAAGCTGAGATTAGTGATATGTAAATGGACCATTTGTTGGCTTTCTGAAATGCTGCGAGGTTCTCGTTAGTGAGCAATACGAGGTGCGGGCCAACGCGGACGCGGCCCGATGCCGCCCGCGCGATCTCGCGATTTCGGCCTTCATGAGCTGCGTTCGTCTTCTCTCTTCACCACCATCTTCTTGCCTCTACATCATCCCCCTCATAGCCCCCATGTCAGAACCTCTTGGGAGCGCCTATCTCCGTTCCCCCTTCACGCCTCCGTCTGTGACGGACCTTTCCCCGTCAATCTGCCTCAACCTCTCGCTGTTCAAGGGTGCGCAGCTGCACCGGAGAAGCAGCTCGCTCGAAGGGAGAACTGACTTTGAGTCGGCACGCCACAGACGCGTTGAGACAGTACCGGGCTCTTGATGACCAGATCACTATGCGGATGAACCGGGAGGCTGCGTTGGAGCGGGATACGGCGCGGAGAGGCGGGGGCCAGGTGGACCCGCAGGGAGTGTGCGCAGCAACGTGGAGGGAACTGATGCGTGAGTCCATCCTATCTCTCATGGCGCCGAATATTCGTTACTCGACCAACTTGAAGCTCCCGAATCTTGTCGCTTGACTTCCATCGTCATCATCTGGGCTTCGATCTCATTCGAGCAATTCACCATCACCCACTCATCGCCCACCGGCGCTCATGGCCATGTCTTTCAACAGGCAACTTCGCCGGCCGAGAAAAGCTCATCAACTACTGCATCTCCGTCGTCGACGCCTCGCTGTCGTCCAAGCAGCAGGCGCTGGCGGGGCAGGAAGCGGGTCTGGACGCGGACCGCAGCGGGTTGCGGGAGAGCTTGTATTCGGACGAGGTCCAGGTACGCTCGAGATGGAGGTGCATTACAAAGGCCCTGCTGGCTGACACCGTTGTCGATGTGGGTGCGTCTACAGAAAAATCAGATCCATCAGGAAGTCTTCGTTGAGAACATTGTGCGGCAACGGGCCATTCAAGGCACGTATCTGTTTGGTATTGCCATCGCACTACCTGTCATATCGGGGGCTAACTTGCTGATACGGATTCAGCGTTCAAGTCGCGTTGCAAGTTCTTCGATCCCCCGATTGCGAACCCGAAGGAACAGGAATGGTGGGATCAAGCATCCGGACGCCGGCGATAGGTGCTGGGGGTCAGGAGCGCTGGTGGATTGACGTTCAAGCATTTTTTAGCATTGCATTCACTTCTCATCTGCATTTTGCCGACTTCTAAATCGTCTGGCGAGTGCGCCCCTGGTGTGGACAGCAACACCGACTCGCTCCCTCCACGGGCTACTATCTCTTCACCTGCCAACGGCATCTATCTTACCGCCTAGACTTTACCCTTCGATCTACAATCTCAACAGAATCAGAGAGAAAGTGCCTCTACCGGCGCTTACTGGCGCTGGTGCAATGCATCCCTGCCGCGGTTCGCAACTGGCGCATATGGAGGCTCACTTCGCTCATCGCTGATATGAGCTCTATGTGTTGCTTGAGATACAATTGGCATAAATTATTCGGTCAACGGCCCTGATGAGATCCACACAATATACAACGCTGGATTTGGTTTGCAGGGATGACCGCGGAAGGACCAAGGTATCCCGGATGGCTTGAAGCGTCCTCAATGTTGGTCGATGCGTCTATGCGCGCCCCTCATTATCCTGACAGGCTGGAGCGCCTACTCTTCTTCGCTTCTCTCGTTTCCACTTTCTTGCCTTCCCGTCCTCATATCCTCCAGCAGCCATATACCCATCGCGCCTCCTCTATACTGCTCCGATACCATGCTGCCGACCACACCTACCAAGCGCCAGTATGCGCCCTGCGTCCCCTCCCCGTCCCCTCGTTCGGCGGGGCTGGTGGATGATGAGACAAACTTGGCGCTGGCGAACGTTGGAATGCGGGTCCGACAGAGTGCGTTTGCTCTGGGTTCTACCTTTTTCTCCTGACGCTGACGGGTAACGGAAACTGGCTACGCAGACGTCTCCATTGGCCACCGCACCCACTCCTTCCTCTCCTCCCCCTCCTCCTCCTTCGCTAGCACCGCGAGCAGCACATCGGTCTCCACCGCGTCCTCTTCGCTCCCCCCGCCACCTTCCACCCCACCGCTATTCCGCTCCGCTTCCGAGGCGCTGCACACCGCTCGGCGCGAAGTGGGCCGGCTGTGCGACGCGAACGAGGATTTGTTCGGCTCGCCGTCGAGTCGCGCCGCGCGCTCGAGCGCGAGCATGGGGCCGGGGCTGAGCCTGAGCCCAGGGAAGAAGCGGCTGGCCCGCCAGGAGGAAGAGGAAGAAGAGCAGGAGATGGTCGATACTGAAATTGAGGATGAGGGCATGGACGTGAGTAGTTTCTCCTTCTGAGGTGCACTGTCGTGGGCAAGCAATTCTGACGTGGATGGGGTTCCCACAGATGGACTCGCAAGAGACTGTCCGTCCCACCAGCTTCCTTCCCTGCACCCCCGAACGGCCCATCCGCCCGCTGCGTTCAAGTCCGACGAAAGCGCGCCGGCAGGAGCCGTTCGAGATCATGGACTATTCGTCTTGGGCGAACAAGGCACCGGACTTTTAGGATGGGCTTGATACTGACGTGGAGCACATAGCCTTTTTCGGTGTCGGAGAACGATTGTTGGAACGTTGTTGTTTGCTTTATACTTTGTACCGACCAATTCACCCGTTGTAGAAGGAATGGCATTGTATTGTTTCTTGACGAGCTGCCACATGGCCGAATCTACAAGATACCCGCGCTCATGCTCTCGCGTAGCACGTTGGAATGAAGAGAGTCTCGGGATGCCTGAGACCTGTCTGGAAACGTAAAGCAGAGGCTGATATAATTATTTGGGGTGAAAGCCAATGAGCCTCGCGCCCTGGATTGAGAGGCAGAGGCCGAGTCATCAGACAGCGGGCGAGCATCGAGGATCGAGGAGGAAAACAGCGAAGGATGGAGGGATAAAGTGTCCACGCATCTCAGAATACATTATGTTGTGTCGCTGGACAACTCTGCGACGCAGCATTGTCATATAGTTCTCCAAGGTCGAACCATTTGGAGACAGTGTAATTTACATCAGTAGACAAGTACGCCACCCCCAGCGCGACCTCCGACAGAGCTTCGCTTCAGGCGGTCCACTGGCTTGTCTACTCACATGCGCTCGGGCCAAAGTTTCATGTGAACGGCGCACGGGTTCACGGCTGAAGTCTTGCGGCTCTGCCCTTGACCACCAACCACCATCATCCGACTCGCCCGTCTTGGAGATTCGAGAGACTTCTATCGAACTCCAGGACCTCTATGATGATGTCCTCTGCGTATACATCGATTTTCTGAAGGTACTATCAAGGCGTAACCTACCGCGGTTGCAGAGGGTCAGGTCCACCACATTCGAGCTTGTTAGTTTGGGCCACAAACGCTTGTCGACTTGTGATGGAGTTGTCTATAAAAGTCTTCTTTTTACAGCAATACAGCTTGCGATGGCGGCGGAGAAGATGTGTCTTGCGTTCCTTGACCGTGACGAAGTGGAGTTTCGCATCAACCGCTTAGATAATGTTTACCTGGCTCGCATGCATCTGCGTTTGGCATTAAAAGAGGTGCAATCGTGCGATCCCGTCCAGATCCGCTGTTGTAAGGTGGATATTGCTGCCAGTGGACCGCCATTACTCAAGGTGTATGGTCCGCAGTCCAACTGCCGACAGACAGACAAGGCATTTTGCAGACGATGCTGCGACTCTAAACGAGGATGAAAAGGAAGTTGTCATAGAACATCCTCTACCTGATTTGTTATTAGTTCATGCGCTCCTTTTGGTAGAGTTTCAGCCAGCTGCAGGAAGAACTATCCATCGGAGTGCCCCATCAACCTTTGGTATGCGGCATGACTGCTTCTTGAAGCCTTCTTCGGGTTTATTGCCCTTGAATTATGAAATATTATCATATTAACATTCAACGGACTCCATTTTAGGTCCTCGCATTCCTCTCTCCCTGTCCTCGTGCACCTATCCGGGAAGATCCGCCGAATGCCTAATCCTTCTCGACCTCAGCGTGAAACGTATATTGCGTTTTCCCGTATACCAAGAGCCTGGGCGCCAGCGTCAGATATGAACCAGCTCTTGGTTGAGCGTCCGACTGAGGGGATGGAATGGTCTCAGTCCTCGCAGCCTGCTTTAAGATGTCTGGCAGGATGAGTCTCGAGAACGTCAGGTACGTACTTGCTGATCATGGGCGAGTTTGCCAAGCCATGCATGTTCCAGAGTAGTAAAAAACTCTCGGAGAAAGTGAAGGAAATGCGCACCGAGAGTCACCCGTCGCGATAATCAGAGTCTCACGCAGGCTGTTCGCAGACGAGCAGTTCTGAATCTGTCGTGCCTGCTCATGTTCAACAAAGTTATTCAGACAGTCACTTGTAGATTCCTCGGCCCTTATTACAGCAGATAGCGCGGTACGAAATTTATTCCCTAAATGCGGCAAGTACACAGCGAGAGTGCGTCGGACGGAGGCCGTCGACACGTCGTGGTACCAGTGTGCGGCGTGTGAGCGCCGGACGAAAACCGCCTCGACAGATGAAGCGTTGAGGGCTGAATGGTCCCCAAGTTCAGAAGAGCAAGACCCATTTCAGCAGTTTATGATTCCCTGAGGGCGTAGCTAAACCGGGGACGTCATCCAGCCTGTCGTACCAAGCGAACCACTGCAGGGACATAAGACAGACCAATTCGCTACGCATATTATGTTGACGAGCACGCTATGTACATGTACACAGGTCCTATAACTGACACGGAAGTTCTCTGACTGAAGCTCGAGCTGAACTTCTCTTTCTGAGCTAGCTAGATTCTGCAGTATACAGCGCAGAGTGTGCAAAGAAGGACCTATTCGTATCAAGCCCTGGAGTTACCCGTCCTACTAGCAAATGATCAGAATGACACTTAATTGACTTTACATGTGGAAGAATACGCACGTTCCAGAGGCGCCCATTGAGCAGCTCTCCTCGGCGGACCAAGCAAGGCGTCAAGCGCCGTAGTTGAAGCCAGGGCCTACTCTAGGGTACATTAATCTTCCAATTGTATCAGCTGCGGATGAGCAGTGCACTCGGAGCGTCAGCCGGGGCCGGTGGAGGTGCACGGTTCATGAAGGCGGGAGTTTGTCGCCCGTGCCGCCAAGTAGCTTTCAAGGTGAGATGGACAGTGCCGGGTTGTCGCCCGAGCCGTAGGTCCAGTGGGCGTCGAGTATCACAAGGCGGAAGATGCGGCACAAGATCTCGTTCGGAGTACGATCGATCATGATAGTAGGACAAAAAATGTTCAATTATGGTCGAAGAGGGCGAACTGGCTGCCGAGAGGCGGCGCTGGTGGGGATGGGCAAGGCGGGTGGTGGTTGTTCGTGGCCAATCATTCTGCGGAAGTAGTTGAAATCACCAGCGGGACGCCAATATTCATCTACCAGACTCCAGTACGGTACCACGGCATTCAGTGTTGAAACAGATACTGTCCCATGACTCACAAATAGACCACCGTCAATTTCGACAAAGCGTCTTTTGACAGAGCCTTCCTTCCATATTTTAACTTAGAAGCGTCCACTTGAAGACGTGAATACGCCACAAAACATCTCGTTTAAACATCTCGTTTTGGTATCGCTTTGTGCGAGGCAACTTCATTCACGCGTTCCCGTACTTGCTTCATGCATGCGCGCGCCTCTCTCTCTCCCACAGATCCTATCCATCTCTACCAAATCACTCCGCCTTCTTTTTCCCAACCCCACTCTCACCCTCGGTCGTCCACCGCACGCGCTTTAGCGCCGCAGCGAGCAGTAGGAACGCGAGGGCCGCGCCCGCGACAGCCGCCGGCTTCTGGAGGAGGTGGTACCAGGGGAGGGCATACTTGATCTGTGGTTGTTGCCAGGGGTAAGCAATGAGTCAGAAAAGGAAGAAGTCGGGGGTGATGGGGCGAAAGTGCGGGGAAAAGGGAAGAAGACGCACGTAAACGGTCCCGCCGTGCTTCTCGGATGCGCGCCGCTTGGTCAGGACTACGGTCGGACGGCCGGTCGTGTCGAGGAAGGTGTAGGTTGTTTCGTGCGTGATGGAGTCGACGGGGAAGGGCGGGTGGACCTCGATGTTGCTGTGTGTCCGAGTAGCGCACCCAGCGTAAGGTAAGCGCGTCTGCCTTTCACAACGGAAGAGAGGGAAAGGATAAAAGCACGCACTGCGCTCCCTCGGGCAGCACGACCTTCAGAACCGCCTCATCCACCGCGACGTCGGGAAGGGGGTTTAAGAACGGTACGCCGACGACAAACTCGCCGTTGCCCAGATCGCTCCCGAACCGGCCGAGGTCCGCGTCCCAGCCGACGACGAACTCGTACTTCCACCCGCCGAGGATGGGGAAGCGCGGCTTAAGCTCGAGAACGCCCTCGGGGCGGAAGTGCGACGTCGAAACATTCCCGATCGCGTCAGCGTAGTACGGATTGCGGACTGTCCCGGGCAGGCGGAGCGTGAGGCCCGAGAGGATCGACGCGGAGGTCTTGCGCAAGAAGGACGACTGCTGGTGCTGGAGGCGGTTGAAGTGGCCCTTGAGACTGTGGTGGGATCGGGAAGGATCAGGAGGAAGGCGATGAGGGAAGTTGAGGATGAAGAAGACGCACGCAGGCCCTTCATTGTGCAGCGCGATCCAGTCCTCAACACTCAGCGCCGCGCCCCAATGGCTGACCTCCGCGAGGCGCTCCGCCTTCTTGACAACTGCGACTGCGCGGTCACCCTCAAAGTGCACCCGCACTTCCTCGCCGCTCCCAAAGCCCGCAGGCACGTCCTTCCACGGGCCGTACGTGACGACGGCGCCCGACTTGGTCGTCTTCTCCGCGTCGGCGGTGGTCGAAAAGCTGAGGAGCTTGGGCGTCGGCGCGCGGATCTTGGTGCGCTGCGCGGCGGTTGGGTAGCGCGAGGGGATGTGTGAGGAGGTGGTGTAGAGGAGGTGGAGCGGGTCGTCTTGCGCGGCGTGCGAGGGGAGGGGGGTGGTTGTGTTGGTTTGGAGGGCGGTGAAGATGAGGGTGGTGAGAGGGGAGGAGGGGGACAGTGCGGAGGGGAGTTGGACTGATAGGGAGAGGGGTTCGCTGGGAATGGAGGGGGGAAGGAGGTCAGCAATCGAGGCTGCGTAGCTCGGGCTCGACCTGCTCCGCTCCTAACAGCAACAGCTCGGAGGCCCTCCCACGGGGAATCCCCAAGTTGTCCTACCAGAACTTGCCAGATCCTCTCCTCTTCTGGAGCATGGCGCACAATATGGTCCCTCCTGGAAGCAGACTCACCTCTCGCTGCCCTTCTCAAGCCATCTCCACCCAAGCTCCTCCTTCGCGCCCTTCTCGCGGACCTCAAACCAGCTCAGCGCCCTGCGCTCCTCCGGCGTGAAGTCCACCACATACTCCCGCACGCCGTCCTCGGTAGCCGTGAACTGGTACGCCGTCGTAGCATGCACGGTCGCGCTCCCGAGCTCGACCGTCCGCGTCAGCGCAGTATTTTGGAACTGCGCGAGCGCGCTGCTGGGAAGGAGCGCAGCTGCTAGGGGGATAAGTAGGTGCGGGAGCATGGTGCGGAGCATGTGTGGGTGCCCTGAGGGCGATGATGGCGAAAGGAAACGGACGCTGTGAGGAGAAACACGGCTGCGGCCAGCGGGCCAGCACACTGCCAGTGCCTCCATCGTGCCGAGGTCGTGGAAACCCTATTTTTAATGAAATGGCCAAAAACCGAAAGGCATGGGACTTGGGACGTGGCCCGCCTCTGGCCTCCGCCTTCCCTTTGACCCGCTCGCTCACCCTTCTCGGGATCGCTCCCCAGCCACTCCAATTTCCCTTCCTTTCTTTCCTTCGACATGCTCTCTCACAGAAACCTCAATCGTACCTCCTCTGTTCTTCGTCTCTCGGAATTCACTCATCCGCACTCTGCTCGATGATGCTGCTCCGCTGTCCTCGATCAGCCCCTTCCGCATGGTCACTTTTGCGCTCGTTCACTCGTTTTCACGCGCTGAGAAATGAAGAACACTTGTCTTCCGCACCTGCTTGGGAGCCTATACCCCTATCCGACCGTCGCAGACGCACTTTTGCTTCGAGGTCATGTTTCGAGCTCCTCGACGCTCATGCAGGCGCGTCTACGATCGTGTCCGCTTTTCTTCACATGCGGGATCGCTAACTCAGAAGTTCGGATCCTTCCAAGGTCGTCGTCGACCTCCCATCCATACTCGAAGACCTGCGCATGATCGGGTCCCACGCGAGCCTAAACGGACTCCGTGCGCCGTTTTCATCCCGCTGCAAACTAGTTTACGTCATGCTGATCTCTTATCTCTTCATTTTGGTGCAACAATCAGGCAATGCAGAAACCTACAGCTCGATCATTCGCACGCTCTACCCACTCCTGTACTCCCCCCAGCCCGCAACGCTCGCAGAGGTCTTCTCCGCGCTCTCGCCCGAAGTGCGCCCTTCCTCGCCAAGACCTAACCTGGTATTTCACTTCGACCATCTCTCACAAATTTCTGCCCGCCTACTTGTAGTCCATAGCCTGGCGCGCCATCGACTCCCGCCTCGCCGGCGACGAGCCCAACGTGCTGCGGGCCCTGACGTCTGAGCAGCGCGCTGCTGCACTTTTCCACCGAGTGTACAGCGTCGGGCCTATCAAGGCTAGGAAGTATGTCGAGGACGGGGCGAGAACTCTGAACGAGTTGCGTGAAGCCACGACGTACAAGTACGAGTTTACTGCGCTTTGCTCTTACGTTGAGTGGTCGAGCTAATGCAGCGTTGAGTGCTGCGCTGCAGAGCGATCAAGTTGGGGGTCGATCACTTTGAGGTGCGTTTTAGGTCTGTAAACTGGAATGCAGACAGTAGATGGAGTGACTTTCCAGCGGCAGGATGTCGAGCGCTTCATCCCGCGCTCCGAAAGCACCGTCTTCTCCAACCTCATCTCGACCACGCTTCAAGCTCTTGACTCTTCACTCTCGTCCTCCCTCCTCGGATCCTTGTCCGTCCCTTCTCAATTCCCTCTCCCAACCCCGCAGCTTCTCTCACTGACTCCTCCCCAGCCGCCGCGACTCGCCCTGGTCCTCGGACCTCGACCTCGCAATCTGGCACCCGTCCTACCAGTCTCGTGCAGCGGGGAAGGAGGAACATGAGGCTGCCTCGCGCGTCCTTACAGACGTTGTGAAGGGTCTGAGGGAGCGAGGCATACTCTCGACTGAGCCGCTTGCGGAGGGGAAGAAGAAGTATATTGTGCGCTTCAGCCTTCCGCCCCTCCTTTGTATTCACTTGGTCGTCGACTTACGCTTAATTCAAATTGTACAGGGCTTCGCGCGCCTCCCGTACACGGATAAGAAAGCAAAGAAAGCCCCCAACCCGAACCGCCACCGCCGCATCGACATCCGGATCTGTCCCGCGCAATCCGTCCCCTGTCCGTGTCCCTTTCTCTCTCACCCCCGTCCTTGCCTCCTCCTTATTTCCCCTTGCTCCTATCGCAGACATGCTTTTCGGCGGGACAGGCGACAACAAGCTCCAGAAGATCCTGCGCGCGCGCGCGCTGTCCCTCGGCCTTGCGCTTAACGAGTTCGGGATGGGCGAGAAGAAGTCCGGTCGCTCGGTGGTCACGATGGAGTGGAAGGAAGGCTCGCAGAAGGTCGTGAAGGATGAGAAGGAGATTTTCGAGATTCTGGGCCTGCCCTGGTTGGAGTGAGTCGGTGGTTTCTCTTTTGCTGCCAAGCGACGAGAGATTGATATGAACGCCTGATCGTTGGTCCATGGGAAGGCCGGAGGAACGGCATGCAAGGATCTGTTTGAGTAAGGAAGGGTATAGGGGACGCTATTAGGAGTCGGCGGGGGATCGGAATCGGCTGTGCTGCATGAGGATGGATGGAGTACGCTTTGGCTGGCTATTACCGTATTCCCTACTTTGTTCACTTGCGGAGAGTGTTTGCTTTAAGAATGGAACCTGACGCTGCCCGACAACAATTCCCAGAGATGGAAGCGTCCATGATCCAACGCGCGGCAGGAAGACATTGGAAGACACATGTCAATCTTCAGCCGGGTTCGACACGACCGGTCATTTCAAGGAGAGCATCTGCTATCGCAGGACTTGTGAACATCATGGTCTGGGCTTGGCTCACGACAAGCTGACAACTTAAGTTAATTTGACCCGTGCATTGGCAATGCTGCGCTCCGGCCCGGTCATTTCTGAAAAGTCGGCCATTTCCCGAGCTCGGCTATTTCTCCCATACAATTGCAGCGCCACATGCATTGTTGGCGTTTTCTCCTCACCTTCCCAAGTCTCTGATCGCACTTGATCATTGCTAAGCCAACGCTTTGAATCTAAGCCAGCTTGCAATGTCCTCTTCCGCACCTTACGTTGTTCGCTGGGGCATTCTCGGAACCGGCTGTGAGTCCACGTCCCGGCAAGCAGATGAAAGCGCTTTATTCATGTTCTCCGTCATTTATTACAGGGATATCTTCAGAATTCGCCAAGGTGAGGAGGGTAACGCTTGAATCATTGATGAGCATAGTGCGCTCAACCCGCCCTTCGCAATGGAGGACCTCTCGCTCGACCCGGCTGGTCGCGGGGTGTCCGACGTCAGCCACGCCATCGTGGCGGTTGGTTCTCGCTCAGAGGCAAAGGCAAGCGAATTCATTGGAAAGTTCACTCCGCACGGAGGCCACGCCCAGCAAGCCGGACTGTACAATACCGCGCCAGTCGCCAGCGGTTCGTATGAGGCAGTCCGTTCGCACCCGGTGAGCCTATGAGAGGTAGTGGTCTCTGGCGCTGTGGCTAAGCTGAACTTTTCGATGAAGGACGTTGATATCGTCTACATCGGCACACCGCATACTTTGCACTTCGAGGAGGCCAAAGCCGCACTGGAAGCGGGCAAGCATGTTCTCGTCGAGAAGGTAATCCAAGTTCTTTGCATCACTCACTCATCTACTGACATGAGACCATTCAGCCGGCCACGCTGAATCTTGCTGAAGCGCAGGTCCTGGTCGACTTGGCCAAGAGCAAGCAGCGTTTCTTCCTTGAGGGTAAGGTACCCGCGAACTGGCTATCAAAACTCCTCCGCAGGGCAGTTTACTATCTCTTTTGCAGGCGTCTGGACCCGCTTTTTCCCTTTGACGCTCACCTTTCAGGATCTTCTCTTCAAGGGGCAGGTTGTTGGGGATGTCAAGCAGGTCTTCGCGGACTTCGGTCTGAACTTCCTTTGTAGTGCGTGTAACCTCGGTGGATCAGCTGAGTCTTGAAATAAATGCTGAATCGCCACACAGAAATCCCCGAAACCCATCGCCTGCTCAACCCTGACCTCGCCGGAGGTGCGCTGCTGGAGTACGTACTGCTCTACCTTCGGCTCCTGCTGGCCAATTTGCTGATAATGGCGGGGACGCATCGTGCAGCTTGGGTCCCTACCCGCTCATGTGGGTAAGTCGCACCCCCGTTAGGGCTCTCTTCCTACCGATATTCTTGGGTATGCACACCGTGGAAATTTGCTGTCTCCAGGCCCTCCTCTCCCTCTACCATCACCCGAAGAACGAGCTTTCTCCCCCCGAGAACGCCCCGATCTCGATGTTGAAGACACCGACCACCGGGGTAGACATGTTCTCGACGTTTACCCTTGATTTCCCTAAGCTGGGGGCCCGCGCAAATCGTGAGTGTCAGTTCTAAGCCAATCTGAGGCGCACGAAGTATGTTGAAAGCTGCTTGCGCGCCCGTTGCAGTCTCCTGCAACATCTCCATCGCCAGCCCGAAGGATGTATGTGTACGCGTGCAGGGCACCAACGGGTAAGACTGTTTGAGCTGTTCGCATGCGCGACTTATCCCCCGTACCTTCACCGCTGCACAGCGAGATCATCATCCCGGGCGGTCCGTCTCGGCCGCAGAAGCTTGTCATTCGGCGGTACACCTCAACCGACAGCTTCTCCGAGAATGAGTACGAGGAGGAAGTGAGGAACTTCCCTATCCAAGGTGTGCTCTGTTTTACCTCCTTGCTTCCTCATGCGAGCTCTAATGCACAGTGAGGGAGCAGGTATGAGGTTGCACTGGGAGGCGGATGCGGTCGAGCGTTCTTTGCGAGGTGAGAAGCACCAGCAAGGCGTGTCAGTTTTTCCTGGTCTGACCTATTGTACAGATGGCGAGACTGAGAACGCCCGCATGCCGCTCTCTGAGACGCTACTTACTATGGGAGTGAGTTCGACCTTCTTTCCATCCACTGTGGGGTCGATCGCGCCTGAAACAACCGCGCTTAGAGATCTTTGATGAGCTGCGTGCGAAGGGACGGTACAAGTATCCGGCCGGGCTCGAGCGGGTGTCACTGTGATGTCCAGTTCTTGTTCCAAAAGAATCTATAATTTCGAAGCATTTCTGGCCGCAAAGAGGTCCAGGTCGTCGTTTACTGGTTGTGAAAGTAGGCAACACTAGAACGAAAAATGCAGTGGCTACTGCAACCTGCAGCACACTCTGGTCGCTTACCGTGTATACTAATCTGGAAATTACAGTGGTCAGGTCCAGTCGACTTTTTAAATGGTCTTGCGATGTCGTAGACATCTGGACAAGACATGTTAAAACCGAGTTTATGGCTCTCCCGATGCTACCGTCGTCGCCACTGCTGGATCTTCATCGGCCAAACGAAGCAGCACATTGCCAATGCGAATTAATGATAGGAAATCACACAAGCATATGCTCGGGAAAAGAAAGGAGCGCATACATCCGTCCTCTTCGTCAACAAACGAAACACAAAGAAAGTAGCCATCACAGCAAGTCTCGGACGCTCGCCTTCTCCCCAATCCCGTCCAGAGCCAGCCGCTCAATCACCCTCTTGAGAGCCTGGTCTCTGTTCCCCTTTCCCTTCCCACAACGCCCCATCGGACCATTCATGCACCAGTTCAAGGCACCCGCCCTTCAACGTGACGACCGTCCAGAGCTGCCCACCGAACGCGGGGCAATGCCAGAACCGCAGCATGTCGAGCGATGCCACTATCGCCCCGCGAGGGTTGGTCGAGGACACCGAGGTTGGTCTCTCCGAAGGCGCACCGGTTCGCGCCCGACTCGAAACCGGCGGTGAGGATCGACTCCCACTGGTCGACCGGAACGGCAGCGATGGAGGACAGGTCCTCGCCGACGCGAGACGAAGTCTGGGAGCGCCGACAGCGGCGTTGTAGCGACGTGCGGCGTCCCAGAAAAGCTGATCGCGGTCGATGAACTAGCTGGTGGACAAGCGTCCAACGCTATTGCCAGGACGGACGAGAGCAGGAGGAAGGAGCGGACGCAAGGCGACGGGCGTCATAACGTCGAGGACAGTGCAGCTCGGAAGGTCGAGCGTATGCAGGGCGACGCCGACAGCAGTGTGGAGGAGGGTGTGCAGTGAAACGCCGTGTGCCTTCGAAGTCACCCTCTGCTGCTGAACGGTCGGTCGCGGGAAGCACAGTGAGGTCATTTGCGCCGGGCGCTTCGGCAGCGGCGGTCCAACGAGACGCGACGACCAGGCGGGCTGCGCCATAACGGTCGATGCTGGCGAGCTGGCCGGCTGTGGAGTGGAAGTGTCGCCGAGGGCAGGAAGCGAATCGGGGAGCGCGTCCTCAATGGCAGGACGTAGCACGGCGCCGGTGAAAGCGTCGACAGCGTCGACAATGCACTGGACGAGTGTGCTGAATTCCCATTGCATCGGCACTACTGCAGATGTCGCCCCCCACCCCAACCCTCACCCCAGCCTGGTACCAACCACCAATTATCCCAGTAGACTGGTGATCAGAATGAAAAGCCTCCGCCGCTCTCTGAGCTCAACTATTGCCTTCAGGCACAGCCAACCTTGACTTCGCGCAGCGTCA
>JTLS01001089.1:0-10770 GCA_000826855.1 Basidioascus undulatus | reverse complement strand
CCCTCTTTCGAGCGCCCCACCATCCCCCCCACCGAGCCGAACGCGTGCGTCTCCATCGCGCAGATGCTGCTCAACAGCGTCCTCGCCGCCGACGCGGACGTGCGCGCTGTCCTCCTGGGGAACATCGTCCTCGTCGGGGGAGCGAGCTTGACCCCTGGATTGGCGGATCGAGTGGCGGCGGAGGTTAATGCGCTGGCTCCTGGGGTGCGTGTCTTACTTCTCTCCTTTCCTTTCCTTTCCCTTCTCCCTCCCTCCTTCCTCTCGTTCGGGCTTTATTCCCTGTGTCTGCGGCATTGTGGCTGATGAGAAGGACATCGATGGCGGTTCGGACAACAGAACAAGATAAAGATCCACTCGCCCGCCAACACCGTCGAGCGCCGCTTCGCGCCCTGGCTCGGCGGAAGCATCCTCGCCAGCTTGGGGACGTTCCACCAGCTGTGGATCTCGCAGGATGTGCGTCGTCTCCTCCCCCTATTTCTTTTCTAGCAGGCTTGGAGGTTGATGATGTTTGAGAGGCACAGGAATGGCGCGAGGTCGGGCGCCCGATCGTGGGGATGCGGTGCAAGTAGACGGTGAGGGAGAGGGGAAAAGAAGGATGGTGAGGAGAAGCATGCGGCAGGAGTATATACAGATTGCAGGGCAGGAGGGAAGGGATGCTTGTTGTATAATTTACGCTGGGAAAAGTGAATAAAAGGACTGGGCGGCTATTGTTGGTTCGGCAGTCCGTCACTGGCTGATGACTTCGGCTGTCGGAACGGCTGTCGCACTCGCGATCAAGAGGATTGAAGGACCACTTTGGTGGTACTGCCTTGGAAATTTACATTGTCCACTACAGAACCTGGATGGGAAAAAGTAACTTGCAGCTTCGTCTTCGTTTCGTTTCGCGAAGTGACGCCAGTCTCGGAGGAGCGTGGGAATCCGGACCGACACCGCCTCGGGGTCTCTTGGTCGTCCATCTCCATCTCTATCTTTCTTTGAACACTCTCCGTCATCACCTCCCTCACATCACTCACCATGGGCAATCACAGACTGCTCCTGTTTCTTCTCGTCGTAATCGTTATCCTCGTCGTCCTCACGCCCTCGGCATCCGCGTTCGGCGCGGGGAACGTGTGCGTCTTCTGAACGCACAACCACCTGTGTTGGTCTCCGGAGCTGACTTGCTGCCTACCGGGGTGTTTTTGGGGAGGTTAGGCCTTCGCATTCGCATGTGGAGGGCGTGGCGTTCCGGCACGGTGAGCGCTGGTCGGGAGGCGGGCGATGGGGAGATGGAACGGGAGGCTGACCATAGGGGTGGGATGCCAGGCGACCTTACCGACGCCCTAGTGGACCTGTATAAGAAGGTTGGGGGTGGACTGCTGGGACTTAGCAAGGGGACAAAGTTCTCTGGGCTGGACGTGAAGGTGCGTCTCCCCGACCCCTACCTCGGCTGTTGCCCCTCATGCTGTACCGCTCGCTCCCTCGCAGCGCGTATACTTCGGCAACTGGCTGCGCGACTACAGTCAAGCGGTGGACATAGCTGCCCTGAAGAAGACGGACAGAATGACTATCTTGAATCTCATCATGGCGCTCGGATTTATGGCGCACGGATACGCTACGGCCGGTGCGCGACTTGTCGGTTGAGGGCGACCGAGGAGGCGGGTGGCTGAGGTTGGGGCTGGGCTTGATGCAGAGTTCGAGGTTACTGAGGAGCGTCTAGGGACGTATCTTCCGGTACGTGAGATTTAGGTGGGGAGCGAGGAGGTCTTGCTCATGCTTGGAATGCGGGACAGGTCGAGCACATCGTAAGGGACTCTGGAGGGCGAGACTGTGGACGAGGGGCGCTGAAACATACATTCGGGGAATGCAGGACAACCCAAAGGTATGCTTTTGCAGCTTTTGGGCTGTATGGAAGGAGTGGACTGAAAATGTGTGGACGGGGCTGCAGGGCTACGGCGAAGGCGAGGACCCGCGCAAGTACCACCCTAAGCTCCGCCCGCCCGTCGACCCGCGCGAGCTCGAGATCGATCACCGGACGGGGATGAAGAACTACATTGCGAACGGTCGGTCTTCGCGCGTGTTTCTTTCAGACTGCCCCCACGTTTGCTGAGCGAGAGAGAGATGGGGCGAACAGAGCAAGGCGGCTGGGACACGTCGACCGCACACGTCCGCCGCGTGCTCCTCGCGTGCATCGAGCACGGCAGACGCTCGCGCTCGGGCGGGCCGAACGCAGAGAAGGACGAGTACGAGGCGTACAGGCTTTTGGGGACGGCTGTGCGTCTTCCTCGCGCTGCTTTGTGGGGTTGCTGAAGTGGCAGGGCTGACACGCTTCATGACAGATGCACACTCTCGAGGACTTCCCGGCGCACAGCGTATGCTGCTCTACAATCTTAGGCAGTCCAGGATAGGTGGCGCTGATGTTGATGTGGACAAACAGAACTGGTGCGAGATCGCGCTGGTCAAGCTCGGCTTCCGGAACGTGTTCTGCCATGTCGGCGACAATGTGCGCGTTCGCGCGCCTAGCGGCGAGTCGGTCCCGCCCATCGTGACGGGCTCGTTTGGCGGTGTCGACTTGTGAGTTGTTTTTATGCGGCAGGACTGGCTGGAAGCGACTGCTGACTCCTCATTTTCAACGCAGCTTCGCTTCCCTCATGTGCGCGTGATTGCTCTATCACCTCGAATGTGGTTTGCTGAGTCGGCGTGGTACTCCACAGGGGCGAAGCGACGGACCACCTGTCCTCCGCGTCCGTCACAGACCTGACGAAGCAGCTGGACTCCTCTCGCGCTGCGTCCACGCAGACGGGCTCCCGCGGCCTGGGCGGCTCGTCCAGCTCGCCGGCCGACATCCTGCGCGATCTGCTCTTCCAGCTCGAGGGCATGTCCGGCGGCTCCTCCGGCGGGGGGAACTCGCTCAGCCGCGACATGGACGACATCAACGCGATGCGCGCCGGCGCGCCGGGCGCGCGCAACCCCGAGACGATGAGCCCGCAGGAACTCCACGCGACGCTCTGGAAAGTCCTCGCGTTCCGCGATCGCGTGATGAAGACTATCGAGAATACCATTGATCGGATTCCCGGGCTGAGCGCGCTCGTGGATAAGATCTCGAACTCGATCGCTGGTGCGTTGTTTTGGAGGGATGTCGGGACGGAGGCGGAAGAATATGGAGAGCTGACAGGGCTGCGGGTGGTAGTGTTCGTCTTCACCACGCTGGACGTACGTGCGCTGCGGTGGGGTGCGTTAAAGAGCTGAAGCTGATTTTTGGGGCCCATGGCGGACAGCCCTTCCTCAAGGTACTATTACATCCTCTTCATTTCGTGGAGAAGCGTTGCTGACAGCCTTGCGCCATCAGCCCATCATCAAGGGCGCGCAGCAATCCGTCGGCATGGGCTCGCAGGAAGTTCTCGTACGTATCGATGCTCTTATCTCATTTGCGTCTTTTGAATAGACGCTGATGCACCATTGATCTCGCTCAGGACCGCCAAGACCAGCTTGAGGTGTTCAACAACCCGAACGTGCGTAGGCGCATCGCCGCCCGATTGTGCAAGATGCGGGGCTGACTCAGATTGCGCGTTGAATAGGCTAGTGACCCGACTCACAGCATTTGAGTAGTCCATTTGCTCACGCGTTTTGACGGCTTAGCTAATTTTGGTAGGGGATGCAGGCTTTCGAAGGACGTGAGTAGCCGTGCGAGCGAGACTGAGTCCGTGCATATGGCTGACTACGACGAGTGAAAACGCAGCACTTTGACTTGGTGTGAGGCGTTCTCCCGTATTTTCATAAAGAATACCGCTGAGCATCTTGCCAATTCACAGCTTGAACAACCCCGCCGGGTACGCACCCCGCCGTTACGTTCCGCCTGAGCGTTCGCACTGACAGTCTAAGGCTTTCTCGTTTGAACAGCAACGTCGGTACGCTCATTCCACTTTTCCATCACGCTGTAATGTCCCTTCTGACGTGCCTCCCTTCGCCCGTCGACCAGCCCGCATCATCCTCATCCACTCGGTAAAGATCATCGTCGACGCATGGGGCGACTCCTCGAACCCGCACCATGCGATCGACTCCATCCTCGAGTGCATTCACCACCCGTACTTTGCGAGCGGCCACTCGCAGATCCGTGCGTTGTAACACTTGTGTGTTTGGTGGGCGAGAAGTGCTGACGATGGTTTGCATGCAACAGAGAACGAGATGATGCAGTTCATGCAGAAGGTGCGAGGGGAATTTTTCGAGGGCATAGAGGGGCTCTGGTCGTTGACTATTTATGAGGGACGCTTTGGCTCGGTAGTGGGTCCAAGGTAAGCGAGAAGAAATTCTGTCCTCTCGTCTTACTGTGTTTGACGCTGATCGACATGCCGCATCGCTTGCTAGCCCAGGGCCACAACATCAATACGGTCATCGGCAAGCTCGACAAGGAGTCGTGCCGGTGCTTGGCGAACAAGGTGCACGGCCAGCAGCACGTCGTGAACGACCCGTCGATCGAAGGCCAGCAGGGCGCAGACTCGAAGTGGTCCACGGGCGGCCTGCAGAGCATGATCGGGGCGGGCACGATCAGCAAGGTGCCAGGGCTCGGCGGCGTCCAGAGCGGGCTCGAGAAGATCCAGGGGGGGATGTCGTCGCTCGGCCTCGGCGGACCCGGCGGTGGTGGCGGCGGCGGGGGTTACAGGCGCGAGGCTGAGCCGACCCACCCGACGCTACAGCAGCCTCCGCACGGCGGGTTTGCGGGGCAGGAGCGGTATAGCGGTCAGCCGGCCGCGTTCCCCGCGCCCAGCCCGCCAGTCGCGGCGCCCTACGGCGGCTCGCACGGCGGTTTGCCCGCTCCCGCCATGCCGGGCTTCCCCTCGCCCGCTGTGCCTGGTGCGTACGGACACGAGCATGGGCACGGCCACGGCCAGAAGAAGCACGGCGGGCGCCGCGACTCGGACTCGGACGACTCGTCCGACGACGACGGAGATTACGACAAGCGGCGCCGCAAGCAGGAGAAGAAGGAGCGCAAGCGGCGCGAGAAGGAGGAGCGCGAAAGCCTCAAGTACAGCGGTGGCGCGACGGCGACGCCTGGGTTCCCGAAACCGGGGCGCTACCAGCCGCAAGGAGGGTGCGTCGTCGTTCTCGCTCAGCCCACCAAGCTCGGCGGTTTGGCTAATAACCATACTCGGACGAACAGCTATGAAGCGTACAACGCTCAGCCGCCGCCGCCTCCGGGCCAGTATGCGGCGCAGTACCAACCTCAGGTACGCCGCGCATCCCATGCTCTCGCCTGTAGCTCTGCGATGCCACATCGCTGACTTTGCCTGCTCCTTCAGCCCGGAGGCGACTGGTCCGGCGTCCAGAACTATGGGACGTACGGCGCACCGCCTCCGCCTGGTCCGCCGCCTCCTCAGGGCGGATACTACAACCAGCGTACGTTCTTCACCTTATTGCGGTTCGATACCGGTGCCGGGTACTGAAAAGTCTGCTATTGTAGCGCTGTACGGCGGTCCTCCCCCGCCGCAGCACCAAGGAGGCTACTACGCCCCGCCGCCCGGCCCCACTGGCGGGCCGGGCTTCATCAACCCGGGCGGTGGCGGGTACCCCGGCGCGCAGCAGCAGGGCGGGAACGAGGGGTACCCTGGTGGGAGGAGGTGGTGAAAGGGGGATGCGAGGGAAGCGTGGGGTTTCGCTGCGGGCTGATTTGGATAGGGATGGTGCTCTAAGTTTATCGTAGAACGCTTGTATCGGGACAATCTGGAATGGGACGAATTGATACTGCCAGATATATCGCGTTGCTTTGCTTGTGTCTTGCCTGTGCGCCTGGAGGTCCACTGCGATTCCCACGGCCCTGCCGCCGCAAGCCGCCGTGTCGCTTGCACTCTCACTCTCACCGTCACTTTCTCCACGCACTACGACCCTTCTGCTCCATCTCATCCGCCATGGACCTCGCCGCCGCTCAAGCTGGACAAGACCCTTCCGCAGGCCTGCTCGGGCCTGACGGGCTGCCGCTCAAAGAACCCATCTACATCGAGCACGCCCAGCATAACGCGCGGCAAGCGTACTTCATCCGCTCAACAATCTCCATGATCTCGGGCGTGCGTCGTCACCGATCACAGTCCCATATGCTATGATGCCGAACTGACGCGCGGGTGGCTCTGAACAGCTTGCGGCTGGTGTCCTTGGCCTGACGAACCTCTGGGGCTTCCTCTTCTTCCTCCTCGTCTCGGTGCTTCTCCCAGGGACGCTCCTCGCGCTCGTCTTGGCGGGTGGGCAACCAGGGAGGTACTTCCAGGACGGGTCGAAGGAAGCTTTCTTGCCCCCGGCCGATAGCTTCTATGCGTTCGTGCTGGCTTGGACGCTGGGGTATGGGCTCGTACATGGTTAGTCCCAATTGAGGCGCGAGGAAGAGGGAGGAGGACCCAGAGGAGACTGATTGGGGCGTGGTCGGCTGGGTAGTTTACGAATGATGTGAGATGCGATGGATGGGATCGGGATGCAGGCAGCATGATACCCCGTCGACGAGCAGGTGTGCTGGGCTTGCAGGCGGGCTCGAAGCTGACGCTGAAACGCTGGCATCCAGCCCTCATGTCGCCTTGCTGTTCCTTCAAATTGCTTTTGGGCGTCCTCTGCGGAATCATCTTCGTTCCTCTTCCCGCCGAGTTCACGACCCGCTTTGGGAGATTTCGAGCCCCCGCCTCAGAGTACTTCGCCTGCTCCCGGGAATGACTTAGCGCAAGCCACTCCATATCGCACATCGTTCACAGCCATTACCTCGCTCAACCCCTCCGCCTAATCATTCTCACTTATCTCCGGCCTACAATCGAGGCGGTCCTAAGAGCTCGCCTCTGCACCTCGAGCCCGTCTCGACTGGGCTGAGCTTCAAGCGCGCAGCAACTGCTTGACAAAGGTGAGCTGGACGACTTACCCTTTCTGAGAAGCTCGTGGTGCATGACGTCGATGTGGGACGCTCGACGGGGAGTGAAACCAGGAGCACATTCGCATGGCAGTCTGACTGTCGGCACTGGCTCTCGGATGAGGCGTGGGCACATGCAGGGCGCTGCGAAGGGTACGTTATTGGGCCTCTTCTGGTCGACTGGGAAGCTTCCACTGATTGTTATCCTGTCTTCCCTAGCCAAGGCGCTGCGCCTGCTCCCGCCGCGACGAACGGCAAGCCTGCCGCCGCTGATAATTCAAGCCCGCTCCCGCAAACGTACGTACTCTGAGAGATCTGGCCCTTTCTCCGAGCCGAACCGACTGCCTGTTTAGGTCGACTGCTCGGCCGTTGACTCCAATCCAGTGCGTGCCGAGAAACAGAGTCCCTCGGCATTTCTCTGCTTATGGAAGGTCCTCTCTTCAGACTGCTCCTCCGCCTGATCGGTTCCGCCAACGCCCCCGCCATCTGCGAAGGATTCTACTTCCTCTGGTGCCGCAGGAAAACCGCAACGTTCATGGTCGCGAAAGCCGTGCGCCCTTGTTTCAAACGATCTTGTCAGGCTTCCAAGGCTGACTGGCTGTCCACTCAACAGTTATCGATACTGACTTTGCTCTACGTCGCGTCCCACCTCATCGGGCTCGCTGACTTCCTGCTACACTCGCTGTCCTTCGCGACCACGTTCAACTCGAGCGTCCCTTTCGACACCGACGCGCTTCCAAAGCTCGCATTCAACATCGATCCCTCAGTCTGTTCATTTGGAGAGACGGACTTCACCGGTCCGCTTTCTGGCTACAACACGTCAGGCTGCACCGACAATTATCTCATCGGGACTTCGGTAAGGGCTTCCCTTCCCATCATAGCGTCTCGGGTTGCATCCAACGCTTCCCTAGAGTATCAAATCATCCTAGCCGACGCGACTTCAGCCCTTGGGTGATTGCTCCGCCGACGCTCACAGACGACATGCATGCGACGGCTTCCTCGCTTGGCCTCAGCGCATCTTGCGAGAACTTGATTCCGCATTGCACACACAACTTGTCTGACTCGTCTATCGCCTGCGATCTATCCGATTACAACTGACTGCCCGGTCTGTTCCGGTCTGGACCGACAAGGACCGCGTGGAGCTGTGGAAATATCGTACAAGCCTGGTTCTGACTGCGTGCTCACTGTACGTCCAGTCTCTGTCTTGGTAGACAATCGATATGAAGTTTTGACCTTAGTTCCCTTCTACAGCTCGTTGACCAAGCACCCCGTTGCATAGCGCGCAACGGGCCGTCCGACCGCCCTGGTTCAACAAATATTGTCGACTCACCCGACTTTGTCGCATGGACGACGCTGCGGTATGCCTTCCCCCGGCCCGAAGTGGCTGTAGACGAGGTTCCGAACAAGGCCGTCACCTGGTTCGATAGCGCCCTCTTTGCTTTCGCTCGTTGCAGCATGTCCGTCGTGCGGGGAGAGCTGCAGCGGAACGGCACGCAGGTATCCGTGCTTTGGCGGAAGCCGCCTCTGCTGAATGAGACTGTCGCTTTACGCTACCCCCTACGTGTGTAGGGTTGCAAATACTCGTTTAGCTGCGGCCTACCGTGACTCACGTCTTGTATGGCAGAGCGCTCGTTCGCCGACGACAGAATCCAACTCGCAGTCGAGTGCGCTCATCTTGGCCCGTTGTTTCGTTGCATATCATTTTCTCACAGACTGCCTGACCTCAAAAGGTCTTTCGCCCTGAGCAGCAACAGCTCCGACGAGGTCATGGCTGCCCTGGAGCAGAACATCATTCGCCTTGCTCTTGCATACGCTGCACACATGACCAAAGCGCAAGCCGCCCTCGACCGCGGGACGCAACAGCACGCAGGTCGTCTTCGCATACGCTCTCGCGCCGCTCATTACTTTCCTCGCGCTCCTGCTTTTGTACGGCCTCTTCACGGCCGCCTATCTCCTCCTGTGCGCCTTTTCGAGCTTGTCCGTGTGAATCGAGATCTCGACGGGAGATCGAAAGCCGCGCTTCGTCTCGGTGCAGAAGCTCGTGAACGCTGTGCTAAGGAGCGCTCTTCTACTCGTGACATTCTCCAGTGTATTGACGTCCTCCGTCCATGCCCCAGCGTCTCCCTAATCCGATCAAAGATTTTCTTCGATGTTTTCAAGACCGAGAGCCTCTCGTCCGCTCCTGATGCGGCTCTCGCTTCGGTCCAGGACGGCGCGTTTGGCCTGCTGGAAATGGAGCACATGGACGGCCAGCCGCTCGAAGCCAGACTACGGGAGACTGGTAGCGCTATGAGAGACTTTGCTTTCGGTATATTCCCCGCTGGATCGATGCGCAGGCGTACTCTTCGGTTGTCGGCGGTTCCCCGTAGGGCTGGGAAGAGCGTGACGTGTCAATCGCCGCTGTTTACGAGATTTTTCTTGTGCATTTCTCTTTATGTGATGCATGTGTCCGCTTGTGCGTCTCGGTCTGCGAAGGCATCGAAGCGGTCCTCATTACTGCCGTGGTGCAACGGCCCGACGCCACAGAGATAAACGAGCAACGCTTCCCAACCTACTGCTCTACTTACCGGTGCGAAAGGGGCCCTTTTCTCTATCTCTATACCGCCGCAGGGTACATGGACTTGCGTCGGTCCTGGAGAAAGCTGGGCGAAGGCCTGGCTGCGAGGTGGACTCCAGCTCTGCCACTCCAGCTCTGCCATTTGCGCGAGAAACCTCGTCAACACCTGCTCCTACAAAGTTGTCCCTACCTCCCCCCTTATCTGTACTCCCACGAACGTCCTGGCTAGTCCTTTAAGATCAATTTAAAGTTTTCAATCCGCCCTTGAGACCTATGAAAGGTTGTCGATTCCACTGTGCGGAGGCAGTGCATCGTCAAAGTCATGAGAAGTGCACGGTCAAAGCTCATGAAAAAGGGTGTCCCTTCCTAAGGAAGAACAGACGATTCCACTCCGCAGCGGATCTTGCAGCTTTGCCCTATTTAGCGTCCATCACTGTTTACTCACATGTGTCTATCCGCCGCACGTGCTTCTCGAACTATCAACACAGGCGCGCGATGAATAAGAGCGGAGAGGAAAGAGGGCGCATGCCGGTTATGGCTGTGGGGCGGGAGAACCTGGCTGCTGCTGCGGTGAGATGCTGGGCACGTCGAGCGCAGGTGTGGCAAGTGCGAGGTGAAACTGGGTCGAGGAGGCCGAAGACGCTCGTGGCTGAACATAGGGAATGAGAAAAAAGGGACGGGATTGCGCGGACGGCAATTGAGGGAGCCGATAGGCCGAGCAGCGCCCGTAGACGACGTCGGGAGATATCATTTGGGTCAACCTCAAGAGAAGAATCTCCCGCATGGGATTAAACACAAATTCGCCTCAGGGTGGCCCCCTTTACGCCGAGCGGGATGTTCACATGGTAGGGCTTTGGAAGAAGCCAGGTCGAGGGAGGACCAGCGATCGAGATGCGGGAACGAGTAGACGGGCGCTTGAAATCGAAGACGGCTGCGAGTCCGTAAGGATATCTGAGAGCGTCCGAGCGCGAAGGTCCGGATGGCCTGTAGAGTGAGCGATTCATCTTCGCCCTCCCTTCTTCCCTCCACCCGGGCCCTTCCCATGCATCGTCTCTCCCCTCGCTCTCGCCTACCCGACGCCGCACAGCCTCCCCTCCAGGGCACAACAGTGTTGAAAAGCTGTTAATACAGTTGAACTATGCGGTACATGCGAAAGTGGACGCGGATAAGGAGCGGGCGGGATGGTGGGGTGCAGGTTAATGAGTTGGCGAGTAGGCAGCGACGGCGGCGGGGATGATGATTTGGGAGGGAAGGCCGGAGGGTGGCGGGACGGGAATCATGCTGAGCAAGTTGTGGAGGGAGGGAGGACGGGGGGGAGAGGAAGGCAGCGGAGGAATAGAGAGGGAGGAGGCTTTGGATT
>JTLS01001088.1:0-10784 GCA_000826855.1 Basidioascus undulatus | reverse complement strand
AAGCACGCTGCATTCAGTTCTCAAGCGACTACACGTAAGACTTACTCCATCAGGAGCCATCCACCGATGTTCACGCCCCGGTAACGCTCCCCAGCTGGCGCTTCGAATTGGTCAGGGGTGCTGCGAGCGCCGCGGGGAGCGCTGCAACTGCAGCGAGAATAGAGATAGAATGCTTCATAAGTCGTTTCAGAGGGTCGTTATAGCAGTTGCGGATAAAAAAATGGTCAGAAGGACGAGCGATAGTAGCGCCGCTCGCTCGCAAACTAGCGGGTCATCCCGAGAGCTGCGCACGAAAGGCGATCATGTTGGCATGACCAGTGTAAAGAGACACAGCGGAGCCCCCGAAATGATGAAGTTAAAAGCGAATCCTGTCCTCGAATTCGAAAACCCCCCGCCGTCCACTGCTCGCTCCCGACCCACGTCCGTCACCCGCCACCCGTGCCCCAAAAACCACCACGCCTGAGCGAGGCATTGACCGTCCCACTCAACCAAAAGTTCCAGAATGTGTAGCTGAAGTGAGAACCCACGCACATCCACCTCCGACCAGTCACCATGTCACTGCCGCTGCGCAGCGCCGACCTGCTCCACGTGCGCTGCTCCCATCCTCGCGTAAGCAGGACTCTGAAGGAAACACAACGTTGAGCACACTCACCCTCGACAATATCCAACGGTCCTCCATCTCGTACTGCGCCAGGATATATATCATGTCAGCGCATCCGCGTCCTTGAGAAAGTGTCAGGCAGCGGAGGACAAACCATCTTAGGCGTATCTTGCTTCTGTACTCGCTTGCCGTCAAAGAGGAAGCGGATCATGCCTGCGGGTCGAAGGGGGAAGTGAGATTCGGAGGAGCGGGTGGGGATAGGGAATAGGACGCGGGACGCGGGACGAACCGGCGTTCATTCCGACTGTTTTTGCGAATGCGTTGAAGACCTTTTCGACTGCGTTGGGAAGAGCAAGGTGAGATGGTACGGCGCTGGAAAGGAGGTGAGCAGGATGGCGGACCTCGTTGCCGGCTTGACCTGAAAAGTGAGGTCTATAAAGAACCGGCGTGAGCTGGTGGTGGGGTTGGAGAGGTGGGAGCGACGTGCCTTTCATTTGACCCCCTTCTTGGTACTCAATATTCAGTCTGCATGTCAAGAAGGGTAAGGGAATATGTTGGAGAAGGGGGAACAGGGTGATGGGCACACGAATTTTTTCCCTCCGCCTTCGCCGCAGGCGCGTCCTCGTCCTCCCCCGCAGCACCACCAATCTGAAGCGCTCTTCCAACCGATCAACAGACGGTCCGCTACGCCCGGTGCACTAGAAGTGGGGGAGAAGCGCACCTGCTCCATGTGCGCATCGAGCGAGTCGCCGTCCTCCTTTGAAACCCACGACGAGCGACCCATGAGCTCCATCGTCGCCGCGGAGGGGAGGAGGGCGAAGCGTCGGCCCACCATCTCGAGCATTTTGGGCGTATCCTCACCGTTCACTCGCTTGCCGTCGTACGTGAATTTGAGCATGTCTGCAGTGGCATGCGTCGCTCAGCCGGAGCAGAGCGCTCGCACGGGAGGGGGCCGGAGGAGAGTGCACGCACTGAGCGACTTGCCCGTCTGCGCACAAAACGCGGCAAAGATCTATCCAGACCCACACATAAGCGCTCAGAAAGCATAATCTACCATCAATTATAATCACCTTCGAGAACTGCACGTCCAGGGTCCGAGCTCAGCATACATCGCAAGAAGGGGACGAGCCTGGACGCGTACCTTGGTGGTCGGCTTGACGGAGAACGAAAGCGACTCGGTCCGCCCCGCCTCGTCGTAGTGCACCTCCAAGTTGATCTTGGAGGTTGACGCGGACTCTTCCTGAGACATGTCTGGCGATGCGAGGCAAGAGGTACAAGAACGGGAAGGCGGAGACCGAGAGCGAGAAGGAGACGGCGAGAGGACCAGAGCAAGACGCGACGTCGTTCGGAAGCAAATGTACTGGCGTGTCGCCGGCCCGGGGTTATTGACAGCCAGATTCCTTCAAGTCCTTGCGGTACTGCTATAGGGCAGACTGTACGAAGTGGATTTGCTATGAGCGACAAAGCCTTTTATTTTTCTCTGCGGCCTGAAAGAGACCTTCAGTCTCGGATTATGAACTTTGAAGGAAGGGGTTTGCACAAAAGGTCACGGTGGCCAATAACACCTCAGTTTCTCGTGGCATTAGCAGACACGTACAATCATGACTCAGATCATGAAAGAATCCGAAAATTATCAAAAAAAAGAACTAAAAACTTTCCATGATGACCGCGCTCAAGACAGACCGAGGCCGATGAACGTCGTCCTCCCATGAGTAGATCAACTGTACGGGCGTTCCTCACCGGTGTTACATGGCAATCTGCAGAACTGCGGATGTCGATGGGCAGCCTGTGAGACTCCCTTGCCGGCCAGAATGTTTCAAACAATATAAAGGGCTCTTTTCAGAAGGAAGTTCAAAAATTGTTCCTAGTCTCCAGGGCGATCCGAAGGAAAATACCGCCGCTCAGGGCGGGGCGGAGCCATGAGGGGAGACCGGTCGATTCACGCACCTGCTGAAGGAAGTGCTGCTTCCATTTTTCTCATACACCTCGAAGCATCTACTCCGTATGAATTATTTCGTAGAGGGTAGACAGCCTATGAGAGGAAGATGACCCCAGGAAGTGAGCGCTCCAAATGCCGTTCCGTGCGACACCCTTTGTCCTTGGCGGACTAATCTTGGAGAAAAACGGAGGTATAAAAGGGTACTGTTCAATGCTCGTTCGTCGCGTTCCCGACGCGTGTTACCTGCGCACGGAAGCGAGCGAACGCGGCGATCCCCTGCGGACATCCGCTCTGTCGCTGCTGAGCCCTCCTCAGCCTCTTGCCCTCATCATCGTCTTCCAGCGGCACTTCACCTCCCTCAAAACATCTTCCTTATCCCCATATACTGACTCCTACTGAGCCATGGCCGACGAAAGCGAGCATCACGTCTCGATCCGGGTGCGCTCACTGCGTTCTGAGGGGAGGGGTGCCGCGAGGTGGTCACTGACCCGTGCTTGCAATGGGGGCGCAGACAGTCGCCCAGGTTTGTCAAGCACCTTCACTTTCTCATGTTCCCATTCCCTAAGAAGAGGGGCACAGGATGGGGGCGAGGTCGCGTTCAAGCTGAAGCAGACGAGCAAGGTGAGCCTTCCAACTATACCCTGCCCGTTCTCCCTCCATTTCCCACGGGCAGATGGCAAACTCAAGAAGACCTATGCCAAGCGTCTAGGACTCGACCCCGGGGACCGTCCGGTGCGCGCCAACCTCTACAAATGGTGGCGCGGGTACCGTTACTGACTCTGTGGCCTGGCGCCGGGGCAAAGGCTACTCTACGACGGCGAGCGCGTCCGAGACGAGGACACGGCGGGGGCCTGGAGCTGGTGGAGGACGACACTATCTACGTAAGACCTCTTTTGCTGGACATCTTGCAGCGGGTGCCGGCTGACAGAGCGTCGCGAGGGGGCCGCGCGGCGTGGTGTACGCAGGCGGTGGTCCAGCGTGAGTAGTGCGCTGGCTTGTTCGGAGGAGAAACCGACCCCTGATTAATTGCGGAACTTTAAAGATTGGAGCATGGTAATCTGGTTGGGAAGTGGTTCTTGAGAAGTAGCGTAGGAAGTTGGGGTCGGAGCTGGACCGCGGCTGCGCAAGGGCGGCGCTGTGATTCTGACCTCTGGGGCTGAGATTGAGCCGTGTTGCACTGAAAATCGATATATTGAAGAGATATACCATGCTCTTGAAGCTTTGCCAGGGTTGGGGTAATTCCACTGTTTCAGGGCAGAGCGGCATACTCGCTCATGTGAAACGAACGCGAAAGCGACCCTTGTTGTACGGCGTCCTCCTAAGCAACAGCAGTTCTCGACCAAGATCTATTTCAAAACTCTCGAACTCAAACCGACATGGCAGTGGAGATCTAAGAACGCTCGGATTTGTACTTGTCGTGGAACCACGCTGCAGACGCACGCTGCAACCCATCTCCTGATCCCGATCGCACGTTTCTGCCTTCTTTATTCTGTCCTCCCACTATCACGACCACCCCTGACTATGAGTACCCAGCAAGCGCCCAAAACTTTTCTTGCGACACTCCCATCTCTCTCAAGGCGACCGGCAGTCGCGAGGATGACGCTGCATGTGCGTCGTGCGCACTGTCAGTGCGAGGGATAGCTGACCTCGGCTGGGATGAGCAGATCGTTTCGCAGGAAGGGGCATGAGCAAACGCGGTCCCTTTTCTTTCAATTTCGGTTTTTGTTTGACAGTGGGGACGGACACAGAATGTCACTCGGCTGGGCCTCAAGCCCAACACGCGGATGAGCAGGCTGTTCACAACGTACGCGGGTATACGCAGGATGATCCCGAGCCAGTTTAGGTAATGAAGAAGTCTAGGCAGTGTTGTCGATTTGAATGTCTTCTGGAGCGTAGGTTCTTGTTCGAGGGGGCGCGCGTGCGCGGTGGGGACACGCCGGAGGGCCTCAAGCTGGTGGACGGGGACGAGCTGCATGCGATGGTCAATCGTGAGTACTTTCAAAAAACTGTACCGATTTGTATTGTCCGTATGTGATCTTGGAAGGTATGAGGTCCGGGCGTTTGTGATTGTCGCCTCAAGGAGGCGGCTGCGAGCTACGCAGCATATACCGGCAGAGGTGTCCAGGACGTTGTCTTCAGACCATGGTTATAGATCTAACAGTATCCTACATGCTAATATAAAGGGTCCCGGCAGAAATGAGAGGAGGGTAGGCGGCTTGAAGTTGGGGACGCAAAAAGGTGTTCGCTGTGCTATTGGCGTTAACTTTTGTTGTGGTCTGTATTTGAGTGAGTGTCCGAGGTGGGTACTTGTATTCACTTACAATATTTTGTATGTTGGCATGGTGCAATGAAGCTGGTGCAGGCCAACGCGATGGAGTGTCGGGAAAGCGGACTGTGGCACCGCAGTGTCTCCGCGACTTCGAGTGTACTGTAAGCACGAACACCTGGAGGATCCCTCACAATACACCGGCTCGGCTTTAAAATATGGTAGACAATGTTAACAAGAGATGACAACTTCCCAAGCTTGCAGCCTTGTTCGACGTTTGAGTGAAATCGCCGCATTTTCCGAAACTGATTCACGTGGAAATCAAGGGGGCGCCGCAGCACCGCCCCGATATCGCGTTCGGGAGTTCGGGAGGCGAAGGTGCACGTCCGCCGCGACAACGTCCACCTTCATCTTCATCGCGAATACCAACCACGCTACTGACCAAAGCATCGAGAATGTCGAAGTTATTTGACTCGCTCAAGGACATCGGGGACCAATTCAAGGACCTTAGCGTCGAGGCGAACAACCGCCTGCACCAGACGGGAAGGACCATCCGGTTCGTGGTGAACCCGAATCGTAGGTCGAAGTCGTGCATCCTTCGCATTCGAACGCACTGAACATGTTTGGCTGCAGATCGTCACGACGAGGAGCACGAGAAGGTCAGATTGGGCCTGTTGAGGAGGGAATCATATGCGAGGGGGCTGTGCTGAGGTTTCATTGGAGGGGCTTTGCAGGAGGCGGACAGAATCAGGTGCGTCCAGGTGGAATATCTCATCTGCCAGAAGGGCACGCTGAATTCGTTTACCGTGTTACAGGACCGAGATCGCCGAGTCTCATCGTTTCAAGAGCTTCGCTCCGCCGCGCGAGGGAAACCGCGCGAGGTGGTACGTTCCTTTCGTCCTCTGCTGCAAGCCCGTCTATGACTGTGCACTAACGACTGGATCATATCGAAGGTTTATCGACGGTCATGACTACTTCTACGCTCTCTCGGAGTAAGCGTGGCAGTCTACGCTAGCCTTGACATGAGCGGCAAGCGCTGACATTGAGTACAGGGCGCTCGAGAATGCACAGGAGTCCATCTACGTGAGCCGCATCTTGTTTTTATTAAACAAGGGGACTCTGAGACTAAGTGCGAGCGTACTTACAGATTCTCGACTGGTGGCGTCCGTGCTGGGTCCTGCACTCCGTTTCTTCACAGCCTTGCTAACCTTTGCTGTGTCGTATGTCTCGATCTACCATTCCCAGTGTCGCCCGAGCTCTACCTCCGCCGGCCTCCCACAAAGAACGAGGAGTGGCGCCTGGACAGGGTGTTGAAGCGCAAGGCCGAGCAGGGTGTTCGCATTGTACGTCAGGGTCTCGCTTGGGTTCAGAAGGCGGCTGCGACTTGAAGAGAGCGAACTGATTGGGTTCTTTTAGTACGTGGTCGTATACAAGGAGGTGACGCAGACCATGACGATGTCCAGCGCGCACACCAAGCACTCGCTCATGAAGTACGTCCTGTGTTGCCATCGAACATCAATCACGAGATCTATCTGATCTTCAACTCTCAGCCTGCACGAGAACATCCTGGTTATGCGTCACGTACGTTCTTTACTCGCCCTCCTTACTTAAATTTCCCGTCGCGCTGACTGCTCCACCACATACAGCCGGACCACATCGGCGGTGTGTTCCTGTCGACCCGATGGAGCTGCGCAGATACTTACATTCATCCACCAGGCGACATCACGCTGTACTACTCGCACCACAGCAAAGTCTGCGTAAGTTGACTCCGCTGAGGTCACCGAGAGTGTCTGGTTGCCTAATCAAGGATAACAGATCATCGACAACCGCATCGCGTTCGTCGGGGGGATCGATCTCTGCTTCGGAAGGTGGGACACGCACAACCACCCCCTTGCCGACGCGCACCCGACCAACTTCGACCGCGCGCTGTTCCCGGGGCAGGACTACAGTAAGTCCTTCTATCCGCATGTGGTCGTCACCGCGCAACACGGTGCTTACTTTGCCCTGCTTAACAGACAGTACGTTTTCGCTCATGCGGGATATTTTTTCGCGAGCTTGAGCTAAGCAGCGCCGCGCCATTAAGACGCTCGCATTCTCGACTTCACCAAGGTCTCCGAATATGTCGGAAACGAGATCTCGATCCTTCAAGCTCCCAGGGGCCCGTGGCACGACATTCACAGTGTTATCAAGGGGTAGGCCCTCCTCAATCTCCTCCTCTTCCTCATCCGACGCATTCAGCTCCCACCTCTCCGCGTGCTCATAATCATCCTCGTTCTCCAGCCCCTCCGTGATCGACTTGACGCAGCTTTTCGTTGAGCGCTGGAACCACATCTACGACGGTGAGCCGGTCTTTCAGGGTCTCATTCCGTTTAACTCGCTCTGAAGACGAACTTTGCCCTAGCAGAGAAGTACTATCTCGAGAAGAAGTACCACCATCTCGCGCTTCCGCACAACTTGCCCGAGGTCAGCATCTGCGCTCTCGAACACCCCGCGCGGAGGCTAAACCCTCGCCGGCCTCACAGGACGAGCCCGTCAACAGACACCCCCACCTCGGGCGCTGGAAGGAGGTGCGGTCCGACCAACAATGTTGGATTTGATCGATGTGGAAGTTGAATGTCCTCTTCCGATACAGATCGGCCGCTCGTTCAAGCACCCTTGGTCCGGCGACCACGAGAACTCGAGGGAGGACTTCAAAGACCCGCAGGAACCGTGCGTGCTGTGCATCAAAATTCCCGTTCACCACTGGCTCACCTGTCCGTTGAACCTCACGCAGTCACCGTGGCACCGTCAACGTTCAGGTTCTGCGCTCCGCGGGCGACTGGAGCAACGGCATCCTGACGGAAAAGTCGATCCAGAATGCGTACATCGAGATGTACGTGGACTGTGGTCTTCGTTCCAACAACGTATCCCTCACGAGCCTCCTCGCCTACAGGATCCGCGAGGCATCGCATTCCATCTGGATCGAGTAGGTACTGTCCTGCGTCTTCGGAAAGATATATTACTTACCGC
This sequence comes from Basidioascus undulatus, assembly GCA_000826855.1. NCBI lineage: Eukaryota > Fungi > Basidiomycota > Geminibasidiomycetes > Geminibasidiales > Geminibasidiaceae > Basidioascus > Basidioascus undulatus. The sequence goes on along the minus strand of JTLS01001088.1, from coordinate 2,969 downwards.
TCGACGATTCGTTCAGGAACCAGGTAGGCAACGCAGCTGTCGTGATTAATATTTCCCGGATAAGCTGACTACGAAAGTTCCGCAGTTCTTCATCGTGCGTCTTCCCAAGCAGTTAGCCTTGTCTTCCAGTCGGTTTCTGATGCAGCATCCAGACGGCCGTTGGCGATGGCCGCCCCGTCGACAACCGCATTGGCGCTGCCATAGTCGAGCGTATCCTGCAGTCTGCCAAAGACAAGCAGAAGTTCCTGGTACGCAGTCTTCTCCCATGTCGTCGCACGGCATCATGGTCCCTCTGAAGCGCTGTACTTCCGATGCAGGTGACCATTGTCATCCCCGCGGTTCCAGGATTCGCTGGTCCGTTTCGCAGCGATATCATTTTCTGTGTGCTTTTTTTCTGACGCTCTTCCGAACAGGCGACATCCAAGGAGCTGCAGGTACCAAGTGAGCTTCCCTGCTTCCGCCTCGACAACAATAAGCTAACCTCATCCGCACGTCAGGGCCATCATGCACGCTCGTATGTCGACACGCACTCCCATAATAGTGTCAGTACTGACGTGAAAGCATAAACCCAGAATACGCCAGCATCTGCCGCAAGGGCAAGTCCATTATGGAAGTAATTCGCAAGGCTGGTGTGAACCCGGACGAGTATATTCGGTGCGTTTCACCTTGTGCAAGCGTCTCTCGAGACGGCATCTGAATGCCGTCTTGTGGTACAGCTTCTACAACCTGCACAGGTAATGCCCTTGCGCGATTTCGGGACTTACACTTTAGCGCTGACCGGCACAATTCATGTGCAGTTACGACCGTATCAACTACGACCGCAAGCTCATCCGCGAGATGGAGGAGAAGAGCGGGGTGTCGTTCCACCAAGCCCAGGTCGCTGTAAGAGCAGACCCCACGCAAGCACTTCGTTTTCTGTTTCTGACTATCATGCCTCAATACAGCAAGCTCGCGTCTGGCTCGGAGAGGGCGAAGGCCCGAAGGATCGCGCGGTCTTCATCCAACAGCCCGTCGGGGAGACTTCGATCGACCCGCAGCAGATGGCGGCCAGCGTCGACCCGAACGCCAAGCCCCAGAAGAAGGCGGTGCAGATGCCGGCGACGGTCGAGGAGGCTCGCGACGTCGTCAACCGGTTTATATCTGCGGCGCCGCGTGACGACCAGGAGGTCAGCGACAGCGTCGCCGGGCACGCGCTTCGCGATTCAACGAGCCTTCTGGACGAGCAGTGGCTCGGCTCCGAGGAAGACGAGAAGAACAAGTAGGTCTTGTAAGCTTCGTTGCCGTGCGGCGTGCTCACCTTATTCGCGATTTGCCAGTTTCGTGTAAGGCACCCGAAGCCCTGTACATTCATGTCAATCCAAGCGGCTAACGCATAGGCGTCAATCTGCAGCACAGAGCAGGTGGGTCTGTAACTTGAAGCTTTTCCCTAACGAGGCTGACCAGTTTTCATTTCCAAGTGCTACGTTCACTCCAAGATCCTGATTGTCGACGATCGCCGTGTCCTCATCGGCTCTGCGAACAGTACGCGATGTTTGCTTCCTCAGAAAGGAACTTGGCTGACATAGGGATGATCCGCTCAGTCAACGACAGGAGTATGAACGGCGACCGTGACAGCGAGACTGCGTAGGCCACTTTATTCGACGTCGGGGCATTGCAGTCTCCAGCTAACATCTTGTTTCTTCCAGGCTCGTCTTCGAGGACAGGGACCTCGTCGAGTCTAAGATGGATGGTCAACGGGTGCGATAGCTCTTCGCAGATTCTGAAATCAGGTTGCTCACGTCTTCTGATTGTCGCAGTTTCTGGCGGGCCGCTTTGCCACGACATTCCGTCGTCAGCTCACCCGCTTCCACCTCGGGTGCGCATGATACTTTCAATTTGCTGCCGCATGTACTCATCTGCTGCTCTCGCAGCCTCATTCCGCCTCAGCCTTGCAATTACGATGAGCGGGTCGACGAGAACATGCGCGCTTATCCGAACCCGAACGCGTACGACTTTGGCTCTGAGGAGGACAAGCTTGTTGAGGTGAGCAAAACGGCACCCTTTACCCCCACGCTCTCTCCGTGTTCAGCCCTGATCTTTGGGTTACAGGACCCGCTCTCCGACTCGTTCTTGGAGCTCTACCGATCTACGGCCCGCAAGAACACCAAGATCTTTGAGGACGTGTTCCACGTTCAGCCGACGGACTTAGTCCGCAACTGGGAAGACTACAAGGTCAGCACGTCTTCTAAAACCGATCATTTCAAAGTTCCTGAAGTCTTTCTCTTTTCTCTTAGAACTACCGCACGAGCGCTCTAGTTGGGCACGTCGACCCCAGCCTTGACCTGCGCTACATCAAGGAGCAACTCGCTCAAGTTCGCGTAAGCCCAGAGCGAGACAATCAGATCATTCCTCTCGAAGATGCTGATCGGAGCTACACTCCCTCCTTCAGGGCACTCTCTGCGAGATGCCGCTTCATTACCTCGAAGACGTCGACCTGATCGAAGGCGGCCTGGAAGTGGTGAGTCGGCATGCCCCTGGAATTCCCCTCCACCATGCTGATGTTAAACGCTTCATCCCACTTTGTAGAACCCCATCACGGCTGACAGTAAGACCTCGGGTGTTGAAAACTACAGTTCGGAAGGCTGATCTTTGCTGTTTACAGTCTATCTCTGAGTAGGCCTTTCGGGCTCGCTCGCGCATCGACGACTATGACATTATGACTTTGACTTCATGATCTTGACGATAAATTCTGCTATGATATATCCCTTAATTAATTCAATTTTTTTCGTCCCAACAATGTGGTCCCAGCCGCTGGTTCTTGCGTGTGGCCACCATGTGCGACAGTGGGGCGGCGGTGTTAATGTTTCTTTCATGCCCCGGCCTTTTGTTAGAAAGAGTACACTTTCAGTACGAGCCACGATGCCGTTTCATTCCCGTATGCTGCCTTGCCTCGGCCGTCGACCGGGATCCTCACCGCAGCGCTGCATGCT
>JTLS01001087.1:0-10787 GCA_000826855.1 Basidioascus undulatus | reverse complement strand
CCACCAATTGTGAACAGTGCCAGGAATCCAAGCGCAAAGATGATCGGTGTAGTGAACCGTAGCGTAGCACCGTAAAGTGTGGCCAGCCATGAGAAAATCTTGATACCTGTAGGTCATGATCGGCCTGACTTGCCCATCGAGTGTCGCAGTCGCGTCATTTTCCTGCTGAGCCGCTGCAACTCGTCCAGATCTTCGGCGTCGGTGTTCTTCACTCCGTTGCTAGCCAGACGGCAAAACCGGCGCCAGACGCCGAACAGGTCAGCCTTCGACCCTGCAGGGAACCGATAGCGGCTGAAGTGGTCTAGCACGTAGCCCACGCTGTTTAGGTTGGCCGCAGTGACAGTCACCTCTCTGCCGTTATTGCTGATGTTCAACTCGGCGCAGAACAAGTCCGCAAGATACTGCAACAGGGCACGCTCGGCGATGGATCGAGAGAATTCAAGGTACTGCCGGAAAGAGTAATTGCCGTTTTGGACGGCTTCTCCCCACGGTGCCCCGGCAGTATCGCCCAAGAGCTCCTGAAGCAGCGGTGTGATAGAGAAGAGGAGCATGAACCGAATGAGCGCGTATCGCTTCTTGCTCGATACCTTCTGATCGTCTCCCTCCGCGCGCAGGCCACGGGTTGGGGAGTTCGGATCCACGCTCCCTGCGTAGAACGACCAGACGGCGTGGTGGCCCTTGAGTTCGAAAAGGGTATGCGCTGGCACACCACTTTCGCCTGGCACCACTGAACTGTCGATGATTTGGGTTCGAACTTTGAAGGCCATTGTAGTCTGACGAGTGAGGGAGGTTAAGCGAGGGTTTAAAGGACGAAGGAGCTGGGAGCGGTTGCTATGGGGAGAAGTCAAGCGGGTCGTCGAGCAAGCGAGTATTGGCCGGGAGTGCTGGCTTTTCACCACGTGCGTTGGACTTGGCCCACATTGATTTTCGTAGGTTACGATCGGTCGAGGTGTATTTCTTCAAGGCCGTTGATGACAACTCTCGAAAGAATTTAGCAGTCTCTACAGCTATGTTTTTCGCAGCACAATTGGTACATTGACAGTTACAGGTGGTACCTCCTCAGCGCCCCGTTTTCAGCCTCGACTGAGCCGTCCCGCTTCTCTTCATGGTCTCCAACGGCTTCGGCGCCTTTACGGTCCAGAACGCGGTTAGACCACCAGTACTGTACGGCAAAGCAAGGGACACCAGTGCGACACTTCGCAGGTATCTGTTCATGAACGACAAACGGCGGTCAGCTTACTGACGAAATGGCGCAGTAAGACCGGTCAAAGGGGAAGGAGGTAGCTACCTGGGGGAGTCGTCCGACCGGAACAGCTGGCTCCCAATAATGCCCGAGAAGTTCCCAGACATCATCCACATCGCCAGGGTGATAGACTGAAAGGAGGTACAGTGAGCGAAATGATCAAAGTCAGACGCTGCCAACATACTCGTTCAGCCGGCGTCTTCGCGTTCAGCGACAGCCAGGCGCCGTTGCTGGGATGGAAAGCCGAGTTGAAAGCGAGGACGAGGGTGAGGACCGCATAGCGGGCATTCCGGTCGTTAGAGTCCGCCAGCTGCTGAGTCGCGAGCATGCACCCCCAGTAGATCGCCCCCGCAGCGATGACCACCGCCGCGCGGTTCCGTCCGGTCGAAGATGATCCCTGCTAAGGTGTTCGTGACCAGCAGGATCCAGCCCCCCAACGAGAGGAACGCGTTGGAGCGCAGGCGGTCAAAACCGAATCCGCGCACGAGCGTCGGGGCGTACGACATATAGGCGCTGGCCGGACTCAGCTATTCCATGGGCAGGAAGAGAGTCAGCTGTGCCTGTTTTGCTGCATGAGGGGCGAGCGGCACTCACGAAGATAAGGGTAAATGCGCTGGTCCCACGCTGCATCATGGAACAATCGTAGTCAAGATATTTGCCAAAGATCAGGATTGAAGGACAGAGAAACACGAATTACCGTAGCCAGCAGCTCAGCTTTTTGCAGTCTCGGTCGCTGCGGCCCCTGGGCCTTCTTGGGGTCGTCGATGATAATCCGCATAGCCAGGATATGACGCTACCGCTCGGTAAAGTAGCGGAAGGTCGGGAAGAACCAGGGAGTTGGATTGGATGGGCCGCCGGGGAAGAGGAGGAGGAATGCGAGCCCAACGAGGACAGTGAAGAGACCCTCGATTTGTACGACAGATCTCCTGTGAGCCTCACGGAATAGGAAACAGATAGAGGGATGCTCACGATAAAGAGCTATTGCCAACCGCCAGCCCAGCTAGTCCCCGCATCTGCAAAACTCCATACGCGTCAGCCCCATCGAAGCGGCGGCTGTCATTTTGCCCAAGAAGAACCACGAGAAGCGTTTGGCAGTCTCATCACCTGTAGAATTTAGAGAGTCAGCTCCGGGCCCAGATAACCTCCAGATAAGATAACCTGCGTTTATACCACGTCGACACGGTGTACAAGCCCGCAGGGATGAAGCTGTCCTCGCTCGTCCGTCAACGACCTCGCGTTTCGACTGCTTCAATCCGAGATGCTAAGACTTACCCGCTTTCACCGAGACGCAGTAGCATTCGAGTCGCAAGGAAGCTCCCCAGGCCGTTCTGAAAGGCTTGGAAAAGCGCCACAAAGCCCCAAGCGATGATCTGCGCGCTGATCCACTTTTGGGGCCCCAGTTGTACAGGAGAATGTTGCTCAGGATCTGAACTTGGGATAATCAGCAAGATGTTTTGGCAGTCTGAGTGGAGCTCAGGACGTATCGCGAGGATAACACTGTTTGTAACGAAGAAAGCCGTCAGTCGCTGCGAAGGACTTCCAGCCAATATGGTCACCCACATGCCTGCCTGTAGGAGAGAGACGGTTGTGGGCGAACATTCAATGCAAGCTATGGGTCTTTACTTACCAAAAATAACTGTTGTCCCACCTTGAACTGGTTTTGCGTAATGCCGACGTCCTATAAGAACGGTGCAACCCCAGCACACAATGACGTCAGCCACCATGCCAAATGTTCGTTAATCTATCAGTCCTCGTTCAGCGAGGCGCTCACGTCGTCGGTCAAAGCATTGGCACTGGAGCGGACTGTTCAGCTGATAGACGGTCGGTCATGAGGAGTGAAGGACTCACATGTTTCCTCTATCCAGTTGGAGCGAAAAAGCCCAAGCAAAGTAGACTCATCACCACCAGGTCGACTTTCCGCTTCGCTTTGGCTTCTTCGTCGGGCAATCCAGTCGACCTGTATCGTAGTTTCACTCCAATTGTAGGACAGCGCAGCCGTTCCCTCCTTCTTGGAAGGGTCAGAAGGACGGGATAAGGAGGCGGGCATGTCGAGATGCGAAGTGGTCGCAGATGCGGATGCCAGTGAAGGTATTCGGGCAGGGAGGAGCTCTCAGTGCGCTACCTTCTGGAGTTAGCTTTTGTAGTAAATTGTGCAATCTCTGACTGGCTCCAATGCTCTGGCATCGTGTCGCGGTCATTCAACTCGCCCCGCTGTCGACACACGGAGCCTCACGATGGCTTGATATTACTTAGCATGGCGTGACCGCCAAAGGAAGTGAAGGCAGTGAGTGCAGCAGAAATCGTCGGAGAATAAACTTCTCCAAACGGACTGCCCACGCTACGATACGGGACATAATGGGCACTCCATGTAGAAAGGTGATGTGGAATGTGAAATTCTGCTGACTTCCTCGTCGTACGGCTAGCAGTGAGTCAGATATCCACTTGGAGAGGGCCAACGGCAAGGCTGATAGGTCCAGATTTCGACACTGGCAGTCAGGCACGACTTGCACATCAGCGAGCGGAATATGCTGCACGGCAATTGCGTGCTCTCCTGTCTCTTGTATCAGGGCTCCGTGTTTTTGGGCCGAAGACGTCCTCGTAATGGTAGCGATATTAAGCCGGGATGATAAGGTCGAGAATGTCACGGGACTGAGCTCGCCGAGAACTGCCATAAAGCGCACTCCTTTCGCCGCGGAAGTCCTCCCTGCCCTTCCTCGCTCAACCTGCACGCTCCCCATCCTCCATCGGACCTCATCCCCTTGATCTGAGCGGCGCAACATGTCGTTGGCTCACCTTCAGCCGGATCCTGACTCGGGATTTCCCCGCAAGATCCACCCTCTCCAGTGAGCCGTTGTTCAATCTGATATCCGAGTGTTGCCTCCCCGCCAACGCCCAGTTCCCCCGGCAGATGAGAAGATTCGGGATCACGTCCCACCCGATGCACCGCATGCCACGCGTGAAATCGGCCCCGACCGTGCTTCCTTCACGGAGAAGAAGGCCCTTTTCTCTGTCGCGAAAGGCGTGGATCTCACCGAGAGCATCGGCACGTTGCTTGAGAACGTTCAACTCTCTCAGCTGGACGGGCGGCAACTCGACGGTAGCTTTCTCATCCTGCTTGACTCAGCTCTGAGCTTACCTCGTCGTCTCACCATACAGAACTGGCTCTCCTCATTGCTGAGCGCGGCGTTGTCTTCTTCCACAACCAGGACTTGACGACAGAGAAACAAGTAGAGCTTTTCCAGCATTACGGCACGCTCGACAAGCATCTGCACAGGAAGACCAGAAGGTAAGTCTCAGTGTGCCTTTAACCTTCGTGCTGGCACAAGTGGCTGAGAACTTGGCAACCCGTTCGTCACCATCTCAGGCTCCACCCGCGGCCACCGATAGGACTCTACGTGCGCGATCATTTTTATTTTTTGTCGAGACATGAGGTGCTGACTTTCAGTCACTGCGGCCCTCAGACGCCCTGGGGGCAAGGCTGGTCTGAATCCGTGGTTCACTAAAATTTCTGCATCGTCCTGACCCAGTTTGGCCAGGCGACTTCCACGCCCACACTTCGTTCGAGATCAACCTTCCGAGGTACACGATGCTTCGAATGGAAGAGCATCCCGATGTTGGCAGCGACACAGCCTGGTGAGTTGGGAGAGGCGGTGACTATGACATTTAGTCGACCTCGATTGGCTTTCATTAACATTCTTCTCTCTTTCCAGGGTCTCCCAATACGGCACGTATGACGCCCTCAGCGACGCGTACAAGAACTTCGTCTCGGGTTTGCAGGCAGTTCACACCTCGCGCCACCAGTGTGAGTGCAGCTTCACAAACCACACTTCTTGTCTCCTGATTTGTGTTTATCGCATTTCAGGCGAGACGATCCTCGAGCTTGAAGCCGCGCCGTCCGCCAACGGACAGTCACCACCCTGCGGTGAGGACGCACCCTGTCACCGGCCTCAGGGCTCTCAAAGTCAACTCGGGCTTCGTTGATGGCTTTGCGGAATTGAAGGAGAGCGGTAAGTGCGAGCCAGGTTAAGATCGAGTATATGAAAAAAAAAAGGAAACTGAGGCCAGAAACCTCCCCACCTCCAGACAAAGTCCTCGACTACTTGGACTATCACATCCACAGCGCAGACGACCACTGTGCGGTGGAAGTGGGAGGTCGGAAGCGTCGCCTTGTGAGCCCTTCAAGGTTTCGCCGATTGTTTTATTTGCCCGCACATCTGATGAAACACCTTTACCTCGATCGTCTAGTTGGGACAACCGCCCCGCTGTTCATCGCGTAAATTGAGAAAATCAATAACCCTCTCTCCAAGGAGCATGCTGAGCGTTCGCTTGCTTTTCAGGTGATCCCCGGCACCTACAAGGCCACCCGCCGCGGCGTGCGCACAACCGTCTTCGGAGAGAAGCCGTACTTCGACCCCAGCTCCGAGGGAAGGCAGCAGCGGCTGGAGCGCATTTCTGGCGAGAAGCTGCACGGGCACTCGGGGCGCGGAACGAGCAACGCGTAAGGGAACGCGCTGGAGTTGGGCTCATTGTCTACATGTATACCAAACGCTGAATCCCTAAGCTCCTTTTCAGCTTGCTGGACAGTCTTCTTACTAGCAAGTCACTGGGTTGCGGTGAATCTGCATGAGCAGGCGAGCGAGTGAACGAGGATTGGCCTTTCAGTCTTCTGCATGCCAAACAACCACTATCGTTCTAAAACCGGACACCCCTGGCCTCATATCAATGGTGATGAGTCCCGCGACTCGGACGGCAACAATGTCAGCCACAGCAGCTGCACGTCTTCTATGCCTGTCCCTTCCTCCCCGCCGAAGAAGACGCGCTCCGAGACGGGAAGCTGTGAGAGTGTTTCGCGCCGAACCTGAAATCCGCGCTGCTCTGTGAAGGGAATATATATTATGTTGAAAGTAAGCAACAGTGAGGAGGTGCGGAAGGGTGAGACGAAGAAGTGGTCGGGAGGAGACGCGCGCTCACCTGCTAAGGACAGGAAAAGGTCGAACGTAGTTGGATTGCGAATAGTTGCGGCTAGGAGAACCGATGCAGAGGGATTAGAACCCAGCGCGATGTGTAGGACCGTCAGGAGTGTGGGAAGCAAGGTCGGGTCGTAGATCTGCGTAACGGTTGTCAGAGGTCAACCGGTCGTCGTCAAGGGTCGCTGTAAGTTAGTAATGCGGAAGAATAATGGTACGCACGACGTCCGCGGCGAGAACCAGTGTGGGTAAGAAGGCGCGTATAAAGTCGGCGGACGCTGAAGAAGACGGCGAGAGATGGACTTCCTCCCAGTCGAGTTCCCGGACGTCGACGCGGTCGCTCAAGTCATCTGCAATTGAGTCTCTGTAGGTTCAGCTGACGAACATTCCGCAGAACAACAGCTTAATGTTGGACGCACTGATGTCCACATTGCCCCTACAGCGCTTCAGCACGCCCTCGTCCACATCGGTCATGACGACCTTTGGCTCCTCCCCCTCCCCCTCCCCTTTCGCGTGCAACAGCTTCGCAACCAGGATGCCGAGAAACCCGACTCCGGCGCCGAGCTCCAGCACACGCACCGAGCGGCCTCCAGCGGCTTCGAGGAGCTTCGGCGTGCGGAGGAGGTGCGCCGCGACGCGTAGCGACGACTGCCAGGTCCGCAGGCCGGTGGTGCCAGCTGATATGGTCGTCTGATCTTCGTGCAGCGTGATGGCGCTCAGATAATCCGTGGAGGGGGAGGGTGAGGGGTAGAAGTAGGTTTTGTAGGAGGGAGGCGGAGGGCCCGAAGGGGCGCTGAAGGTCGCGACCAAGATGCATGAGCATGGGAATGCGGGTTGTGCCGCCGATGGACTAACGTGTCGGCCGAGGCGTTCATAGAAGATACCAGAATGTCGTATATACGTTCATCGACTTCCTAGTGTTATCAAAAGCGCAGTCGCAGTGAGCGAAACAAAATGAAAAACAGCAAGAGAATGACAAACGACGCACGAGTTCGTCCTCCTCGCTCTCTACATTCCCATTGTGTTCCCTCACGCCCTCCTCCACCCTCTGCACGACGTCCTTCCAGAACGCATGGCGATGCTGCCTTGCAGGGGGGTACGATGCGAGCCGAGGGTTTTCGAGGAGGTCCGCGATGAGCGCGTCTTGCGAGCGCGCGAGATCGAGCGACGCGGGGAAGTGGGTCAGTCGCGTGGGGACGAGCGCGGCGTATTGCGCGAGAAGAAGGGTTAGTGATGAGGGGGATGAGTGAGAAGACATTGTGGGTTGAAAAAGGCTGAAAGTGAAAGGAGGTTGCGAAGTGGCATGGGGATGCATGCGTGGTTTAGGGCCGGTTTGAAAGCTGGGTGAGCTGCAAGGACGAGAGCCCCCTTCTACGATACCTCTATCACCAAGGGGAAAAGACGTATATGCACAGTAAAATGTCATAGGAAATATTTTCAACAATCAGCTTGAATCCGGTACAATGACAAGGGTGTCGCGGATTCTATGTGGCTGCAGTTCGCGGCTGCGCTGCGTGCTTGATCCATTGGCCTGCTAAAAGGGTGTGAGGTAATATTATGCCAAAGAAAAAGAAAGAAAGTTGTATGTCAAGAAAGCAGTATGATCGAAGAACTCGCAGCGCTCCCCGGCAGTGTCTGGCTGCACGACAGCTTGTCTCTCCTGTAAAAGCTAAGTGCTGCGTCGTCTCGCTACATCCCGCAACACTCCCCAAGCAACTCACAGCCGAGCCATGTCCCGGACATTTTATCCTCTCCCCTCCAACGGCCCTCAGAGAACTCGTCTCCCCACACCCAAGTTCCCGCACTCTCTTCCACCCCCACCCCCCCAACCCACCGAGCATGCCCTTCCTTTGCTTCCCCTTCCGCCGCACACCCAAAGACGTTCCACCCCCCGACAGCCACTCTATTTGCCTAGGGGACGCGGCGCTCCAGAAGACACCCACGACGAGGACCGGCAGCGGCGAGGCGAACAGGAGCGAGTTGGATCTGGGGCTCATGCCTCCTGGAGGAGGAGGAGCGGCGGCGGCGGAGGGAGATAATAGTACAAGCACGCTGGACGTTAGCCAGCCGGATGTTGGAGCGGGCGATGTGGACGGCAGCAGCGCGAGCAGGAGCGGGGGGTCGAGTCCGCGTGCGATGGGGGGGAGGCTGCAGCGCACAAGTGTCAGTAGCCCCATCTCCTTTTCCCGGCTGTATTACCCAGACGAACAAAGATACGGAGCTGATCTGGGAGCCCAACAGAACATCGACCCGTCAACCCGTCGCGAGCGCGGCCCCCTAGACTCTGCAAACCGGGACCGCGCGAAGCTGGGCCAAGGCAGCTGGCTCGGAAGCTCCCCAGACTTTTCTGCCCCGGGGGCGGGGGGTGCACCCAGCGCGATGACGGGGAGTAGCAGCGTCGTCGGGCACCGGGGCCACTCGACGGACGCCCCGCCGTCGCCCGCGGAGGGCGGCGAGGCGTTTGTGGACCAGAGCAACTACGCGCGCACACATGCGCAGCTCCCGCCGGGCGCTGGGGAGGGGAAGGGAGAGGAGAGGCAGGGGGGAAGGATGGGGCGCCAGGGATCAAGCTATTAGGGGTGGGATGGGATGGTGCGCTTAGAGGAGGAGGAAGAGGAGAGGACAGTGCAATGTGGACCGTTGTAGGAGTAGGGCGGCAAGCTTTCTCTGGCTGCCTCTGTATGATTTCAAACTAATATACGCATAATAATGCTTTTTCTGTAATGTCGTGCTTGGGCATGCTTAGCGACTTGAAGGCTGAGATAGAAGTCGTGTGAGAGATTGACTGGCAGCTGCGACCTTGAAGATTGCGCTATCCCCTCAATACAATGAGCACCTTCACTGGTGTTCGGGCTCCTGAAGTGTTCGGTATCCACTTCTTCTCTCAAAAGTCCTAGAAGTTGCAGTCAGGGTGCGTTCTGGAAAGCGACTTGCGGAATACTGTCTTGCTCGTCTGCTCCCTCACCTGCCCTCATTGATCTCAACCGGGCGAACTTTAAAGAGATGGAGCTTCCTGCTGAGTGCATTACTTTCCCAACATCAGCAGAAGACAACTTCTTCTGCCTCCCTGATGCCCAGAGCTTGTCCCGAAGCAATTCACGGCCAGGCTGCCGCCAGCGCGAGGATCGTTACTGGCAGGCTGTCCCGTCTTTGTAGCGTACACGTTTGTCTTATTTTATCATGGTGCAAACCGAGCAGAGTGTGTCAAAACGTTCAGTAAACGTAGGCCGAATATCGCTGTCGGCCGCCAGAACGCGTCTGCCGCGTCCTGCGTGCGCCTTCGGCTCTTGGACGTTTACGCTCAACCGCTCGCTCGCTCGTGGCCTCGCCTTGCTCATTCCCTCGGCGGTCCTGCCCATCGTCGGCCTCGTCCTCGCCGTTGGGCGCACTATTCATTAAAACCACTGGACGCTTGGAGGTCTCCGTTGCTCCCTCTGCATTAATCCCCGCCTTCCTCCTCCCCTCAGCCCGACGCACGCGCCCCCAGCTGCCCTCGTCCCCTTCTCGCGCCTTAGGCAGGGCGTCTTCCCTCCTCGACTCGCTGCCTGAGCGCGCAGCACAACGCTGAAGGATCAGTGTACAGCTTATACGAGGTGAGCACACTCTTCTCCTGTACACTTCATTGTGCGTTGGCGGGCGAACGGCCGGCCCATCGCATATTGCTCGAGGGGCATTCCGCCGCGCATGCACGCGACGATCTGCAGCGGAGCGGGTCACCTTCATTACCCGCCGAATTACACACTATAGTAACCTCCCGTTGGAAGTCAAACCTGAACGCTGGAAGCTTGTTGTCTTGCGCGCAGGCTGTCAGCCCATCACAGACCACAACCAGCGAGCTGACGCGTTCGCGCTTTTCAGGCTTAGAGCTTGCAGGACTACTAGGGAACGACGGACATCGTACGGGACATTTGGGGCAGGTGAGTTGCTGGTGCGGTGCAGCTAGTCCTGGAAGTGTAGTCTCCAGGTGGACGGGAAAGAGCGCCGGTGGAGGGCGTAGCGAGGGAGAGCTTTCAGCTGGAGCAGAACAAACAGTCCACAATCCCTTGTTGAGCCACACCACTGATCCGATATCCCTCTGCGTTTCCTTACAGCTGGCCATGGCGCTCGCGAACCCGCCCACTCCCCCAACAGGGACATCCCCTGCGCCGTCCCCTCGCCCTAACCCAGTCCGCTCCTCCTCCGGACCCTCACACCACTCCTCGATCTCCTCCTCCTCCACCGCCGCTCCCTCCGACGTCCTCACTCTGCCCGTCCTCCTTGCCGCGCACCAGCAAAACGCGACAGCGGCGCTCACGGCCGTGCTAGCCGAGCGGAACACGCTGAGCGCGCAAAACGCCCAGCTGTGGAAGCTCATCGAGCGGCAGCGCGCGACGCAGGCGGGGATGCAGAAGGACTTGGACCGCATTCGCGCGGAGCGGGACAAGTACCGCCGCAGGGCGGGGCGCGCTGCTGTGGAGGAGGGGAGCACGGATGGGAGCGGGACGGGGACGCCGAGGAGAGCGGGGAGCGGGAGGGACGTGGAGAGGACGCCGAGGATGAGGGCGGACGAGGTGTTCAGAGAAGCGGCGGGGCCGGGG
>JTLS01001086.1:0-10725 GCA_000826855.1 Basidioascus undulatus | reverse complement strand
GTTCCTCAGGCGCCTCGGGGATCTCATCCATCTGGAGCGCAGCCGCAGCGTCCTCTGCGTCCTGCGCCGCCGCACCCTCCTCGTCCGCCCCGCCGCCCGCGGCGGCAGCAGCGCGCGCGGCAGCGCGGACAGCGCTGAATGCATCGTCGTCGTCGTCGCTACCCGTGCGGACGTACGCCGTCGAGGTCCGCCGCGCCCGCAAGCCGGGGCCGGCTGCGGTAGGAGACTCCGAAGTAGCAGCCTCCGAAGCGGGTTCAGTAAAGTCCGACGGGTCGACACCGAGCGCCATTCCCAGCTTCTCCCATACCGCGGTGGAGCGACTGCGCACGCATTCCCGCGCGCGGAGAACGTACTGGCGGTCCGGGACCGTCTCGCGCGTCGCCCCGCACAGCCAGGCAAGGAGCTCGGGGAGCGTCCAGTCGCGCGGGGTCGAGGAGGCGGCAGGCGCAGGGGGGAGGGCGGAGAAGCGGATAGGCTCGCGGAAGCCAAACACGTCGGCGAGCGAGTTGACTATGCCCTCGTTCTCGTACGCCTCGAGGAGCGCGCGCACTTCAGTAGGGCGCGCAGCAAAGGGAAGGAGCTCGTCGTCCGGCTGGGGCGTGAACTGGACGTGCGCGAAGTCGGAGGGTGCCGAGGAGGGTCCGCCGCCGGGGACGGGCGACCCGCCGCGCGAGGACGAGCGGTCGGTGAAGGGGTCCGATACAAGCGAGAAGGAGCGGTGCCGGCTCTGGCGGTGCGACGGTGCTTGCGCGTGCTCGACCAGAGAGGGGTCGTGCGTGGACGCAGCGAAGGAGACGACTTGCTCAGGGGAGAGACCAGACGACGGGGGTTGCAGGGGCGAGAGCGCGCGGATTGGGGAGAGGGCCGAAAGATGCCCCGCCCCAGCCGGCCGCTGCTGGTATCCGGAGGAATGGCGGCGGGAAGAGAGCGCGTGCGTACCGCCTGGGGAGCGGGGTGAACAGGTGCCAGGAAGGGAGGGGGCCGCGTTGATGGGAGAGAGGGGGAAGGCGAAGCTGTGTCGGCTGAAACTGCCTATGCTGCCGTTGCTGCCGCGCCGGCCGAGGCTGCCTAAGCGGGAGTGGGCGCTTCCGAGGTGTAGAATCAATTCAAAGTAAGCTGGAGAATATCTTAGTTAGATAATTATCAGGGACTCACCGGTCCTGCAGCTGCTCAACATCGTCCTCGTCCGACGAGGGCGCGCGGACGAGGGTGAGGCGGGAGAAGCCCAGGGCCGACGGCTGGGACGAGTGAGAGGCCAGACTGCTCCTGCGGGAGAGCGCCTGGGGCTTGGGCGAGGAGGCCAGGCCAAAAGATGGGGACATAGGCGCCGGGGAGGTCGTCGTGGGAGGCGGGGCGGGTGTGGGGATGAGGATCGGCGACGGGTGCGAGCGCGAGTGGTGGAGCGTCGGCATGGTGCTTTGGGGAGAGTTTCAGCTCTAGCAAGGGATCTGAAAGGGAGAGCAAAAGAAACTCACCCTGGTCAGGAAGGAGATCGAGGAAGGATGAAGGCAAGGGGAACGTGGGACCTGGCGGCAGAGATGATGCTCGAGGGCTGCACTGCACAAGAACGACAGTCGCGTGAGCACGGCAAGCTCTCCTTTGACAGCGCTGATCAGTCCAACATCCAGCCCTGCTCATTAGCTCCCTTCTCTGGCAGACAGGGCCCTCCGGTGCCAAACCAAAGCCTCCTCAACGTTCTCCCAACAAACCCGAGGGAGAGTGCTGCAGGCACGAGCATCCCACGGCGCCTCTGACGCCCCTCTACTGCGTCTCTGTGCAAGAAGACCAAGAAGGCGGATACTCACAGCGTCGGATGGTACAGGGCGTCGGATCAATGTGGTTGGTGGATCCAAGAACGAAAGATGACTGATGAGGAGGAGGACAAGAAGGGGATTCAAGGTCAGTCGGGGTTCGCAGCCAAGTCTCGGATGCATTTCCGCGTGGCCGTCCCACTCGACGCCCCCTCTCTGGCCCCGTTATGGCCCCGCTATAGATAATTGCAAGGGAGGTGGACACTCACGATCCGGACTTGAAGCTGATTCTACGCTCCTTCGCAACAGCAGGAGTAGGAGTGCTTCAAATACCAGCAGAGATGCAGGATGCATGGGTCTCACGGGGCTCGAGAAAGCGCTGGAATGTCCATGTGATTGGCGAGCCGCGGCTCATTGCGTCATTTGCCGGGCCCGATTGTGCGTGTCGATGAGAAGAAGCTGTTGAGGGTGAGCATGGTGAGGGTGCCATCGTGCTTCGAGATAGTTGTTTAGATTTTTGGGAGCATCTGAATATGATTAAGAAGGGTGTAAGTGCAATGAAGGTCTGTGTGGGCGCAGATGGGAGAAGAGACCGGACAAAAGCAGCGTGAGGGGTAGTTATGTGGACCTACCCTGCAATTCGCAAGTCCGTCATTGCACATCCCGGCAACCCTTTACCGCTGAAAAAGGTAACTGAATTTTTCATAGCACATTCTCTCTCGGTTCAGGATGCGCTGTAAGCTGCGAGAGCGACTGGAGACGGCAGGGGACTGCTGTGAGCACTGTGACTGCCGTTGTGAAAGGGCATGCCGTGCGCTCCAGTGGCCTGCAAGGTGATGTTCTTGTAAGGCGAAAGTGATATTACCATAAAATTATCTCAAGTTGAATATGCGTAGTGTGCCAGACTTGGTCAGTGAAAGCCGCTCGCAGCGGTGCGAACTCTGGCCGTGACAGAGCAGCAGCCCAGCCGCTTCTATCATTCTCATGGCTGAGAGGGACGGGGAAATGGTACTCATCTAAGAAAACTTTCAGATGATTTTAGTTCACACTCTCCTGTGTTGGGCCAGCTTTACGTCGAGGCGCCTCCTTCCAACATGCGTTAGCTGCGGTTGCAGTGTGATCAGCAACTTGGTGCGCTGCCTCTTTGCAACTACACTCCGTAGCTTCATCTTTCAATTTACTCGCCATAGGAATTATTTCCTTTCCCTCTTGCTCTGGCCCTGGAAGCCCGTCGGACACTGTCGCGCATTACTTCCGTAGGTTCCCTGACCACGCAATGTACGGCGCACAGTCTTAGGAAGTGAGGTCCTCCAGCCTCGTCCTCGCTGACAGTCAAACATGGAAGCCAGACCTCCTTGGGTATTGATCACAGAGCGTCCCCGCTGTAAATGCTTTTCTCTGTCGGTATCGTGACACCGAGCTCGGTCTCCAGGTCAAGACGTCGAGGAGTCGATGGAGACTCAACCTCGGCCTATTCGCCCTTCAAAATACTCTCTCAACCTTCAGTGATCGACCCCGCCCATGCGTTTCCTCCACATTTCTCCCTCCTAGAGATATCGTCCCGACGCTCCAGCGAATGGTATGGGCTCCTCGCCTCAATCAGTCGATCAGCTTATCTGCCCTGCTGTCAACCCCGGGCTATACATAGCCAGCCGACTATTACTTCGCCGTCATGCGGCTGCACTCCCGGCCCGCATAATAACGATCGCCCCATGATTCAGCTCTTTGCTCTTTCCTTCCCACCCTGCCCCCATTTCCTTCACCGCTCGATAATAGCACCAGGCCATGTCCGACTCGCGCGTCCTCGGTGCCGTCGTCCTCTTCCGCCACGGCGACCGCCAGGGATTCTATCAGTCCGACTCGTGTGCGTCTTCGCGCTCCCTCTCATCCATCCACCATGAAGTTACCTGGCATACAACCCGCACTCACTATCTCCCACCCCAACACAGCCTATACCGCCTCCCACACGACCATCACCCCCCTCGGCGAGGTGCAGGTGCGTGCCCGCCGGTCGATCGGGGCCCTTATCTCCCCTCAGGCCTTCTCCCCTCTGCTCTCCACAGCACTTCCAAAACGGCCAAGCCCTCCGCGCGCGGTACCTCTCCGAGGACTCCGCAGACCGTATCGAGGCGCTTGCGAGCAGCGCGGCCGTGCCGGACCTGAGGCTTCTGGATGTCCGGGCTGAGTAGGTCACTGCTTGTGTGTGATTGTTGGGAGAAGAGAGCGCTCACAGTCCTGTTACGGGGAACAACAGCGCGGGCGGTGAAGGCGGGGTGATCGTCAACTCCGCCCAGGCGCTTCTGCAAGGGTTCTACCCGGCCACCAACGCGTCCAACACACGTCTGGCAAACGGGACGACCATCACCTCGTGCGTCCCCCGTCCCCCCAAGATCCTCCCTCACACCTCCCCGCTGATAAACAAGCTCCTTCTTGCGCCCGATAACGCAGGCCGCTCTCGGGCTACGTCTACGTGCCGATCACGTCCGTCGAGCCCGTGGACGACGTCTCGCTCGAGGGGTGGACGGACTGCCCGGCGTTCTCGGAGCGCACGCAGGAGGTGTACGACAGCGCAGCGTTCAAGCAGGTCGAGAACGACAATGCCGAGTTCCTCCAGAGCTTGAAGCCACTTGTCGGCGGGCGCTCGGTACGTCTGACCCGCTGTATGCGTGCGGCAGGTGTTTACTGATCAGGACGCGCTGTGCAGGTCTCGCTGGCCAATATGTGGAACATTTTTGACTACAGTTCGTCGCGTTCTTGAAAATTCAGTTTTAGAACCCAGAGAACTGATGGCTCGTGTCCCACAGTGAACGTGAACAACATCCACAACGAAACATTCCATAACGCAGTCTCGAACGAGACGATGGTGGGTCCACGCACTGCCTCATTGTGCACTATTATCAAATCTCTGACGTTCCCCTTTTTGCGCCCAGGCAAAAGCCCGCGACCTTGCCAACTACCACGAGTCGGCGGTCTTCACCGACGCTGACCCGAGCGGGGTGGGACACCTCGCGGGACGGACGATCATCCCCGTGCGTCTTCTCTCCGCTTAGACACTGTAGAACTTCACGACTTATACGCAAACGCGATGGCATCGCAGTCCATCCTTGATGCACTCAACGACATCGCAAACAGCACGTCCAGCCCCAGGCTCGTCTATTTCGGGCTGTCCTACAAGCCCGTAAGTCGTTTCCCTTCCTCTTCCTTTTTTCCCTCCAAGCCTGACGCCCCGCACGTCAGTTCCTCTCCCTCTTCAACCTCACTGAGCTCTCCTCCACCCTCCCGGGGATCGTCGACTACGCGTCCGTCGTCTCGCTCGAGCTGCGCCAGTCCACCTTCGACAACACACAATTCGTGCAGTTCAACTTCCACAACTCGTCCCTGACCTCGCCGTCCGAACTCGCGGCGTACCCGCTGTTCGGGCAGGAGCGCCTGTCGCTCAGCGAGCTCGAGGACCGCCTTTCCCCGCACGCGGTGAAGGACCTCCAGAGCTGGTGTGTCGAATGCGGCCAGACGTCCGCGCGCGGGTGCGATCGCGTGCAGTACGCGCTTGACGCCAGCCCGGCGAGCACCCTGGGGAGGCAGGACGTCAGCCCGCTTGCGGCTGGGTTCATCGGCGCCGCAGTCGGGCTCGTCGTGGCTGGCGCAGCTGTGGGGCTGTGGCAGTTTGTGCGGAGCAAGTTGAGTAAGGGTAGAAAGACGCCGGAGCCCGTAAGTTATTAATTTTTTAAAAATAAAAAAAGAAAGACCGGAACGCTGATGATCGCCGCTTTGCCATGGCCGACAGCCCGTCCTCGACGAGAAGTTGGCCTCTCCGCCGGGCTATGCTGCCTGAGGGCCTCTGCCCTGCTTCTTTCTGGCCAGATTTTCTCTTTTCCGTTTTATTTGGTTGCCCCTCTTTGGATATACGATCGGTGGAGAAAGGAAACGACAGTATACGCCGGGACGGACATTGATACGAAGACATGAAGAGGACATGTCATCTTTACCTTCTCTGCTTCCCGGTCAGGACTGTGATAGGTCGAACATATAGTGCAGAATTTGTGCATTCATTTTCATTAAAGCTTCTGATCCACGGTTTGCATGATGTTGTGGTAAGGACTCAAAGGTGGCAGAGCGGAAGTGGCGGCAGAACCTCGCAGCTGCCATGGTTAACTAATAGTGTACGCCCTAACAGGTCTATAATAGTGGATCAGGCCCCATTAGTCCTAGACGCCAAGTAAGTTTTGGCCTGCATGAGCAATGTCTGCGGCGACTATATTGCAAAGGCGTGAAGTGGTCCTGGACGGCAACCCTGCCGCTGTCCCCATACTCTTTGCTCCCGCAACCCCCCCTCTGTCCTCATGTACCTTCTAGTTTCCTTGTACTTTGAAGCCTAGAAGGCAGAATTAACACCTGGAATTGATTGGGAATAGAGGTGGATGGTCTTGCTTTGCCCGACGTTGGCCTCACGCTGCACGGCCCGCCGAATAGTGGTTACTATGATTATTAGCAGCCTGAGGTATCGCCCGAGAGTTTTAGATATGAAAATCATTTACCTTTATGTTGGAACACGTTGGGAGTTGAACTTTGACTTGTGAATGGAGCCGTTGGACACATATTGAAACGCAGCCGTGTTTCATATTTCATCTTGGCTGTCCAGTCGAATTGTACGAGTGAGGCCCTAATGGGACCATGACATGAATGGAGTAAACTGCAATTATGAAGTAAGCTCCATCTCAGTCATGCGCTGGGATACAGTCTGTCACATCGGGCGCTGTGCGGTCGAAGACGGATGTCTACTACTACTCGCTGCGCATGGTAGTCCTTCGTTCTAGCATGAACTGGATGTAAGTGCGTTGGTGAATTATTGTGCCTTACGGTACTTTGTCCATTTACATCTCGGAATTTCGAGCAATGTCTGAGTAGGCCGACCGTGGATTCACGGATGCCCCCAGTGCAGGCTCAGAGCGCAATGATAGTCCAGGCTGGACAAATGCGGGACAACCTGTGTGCGTTTCATTCTTTGCTTTAGGTTGGCGTGTCAGACTGAACTGGTCATTTACCGTATCCTACCCTTTTTCTAAATCCAAGGCGGGTACGTCCGGCGCGGCGCGGACTGGCGGCATGACTCGCGGATCTTACCCTCAGACGTCTCCTTTCTCCTCCCACCACGAACACTTCGTCACCAGACCCATACTGTTCGCACAACCCGTACCATGGCCCCGAAGCTCCCTCTCGAAATCGTGTCGCACGTCAAGATGCTGGCTCAGCCGCAACACCCGCTCGCCTACGGGCACGACCCTCTTGTCTGGGAGACCCTCTGCTCGCTCACGCTCGTTTCGCACTACGCCAACGAGTGCGCGGTCCGCCAGATGTACCGAACAGTGGTGATTCCGAACGACTTTAAATTCTTACCCCTCACCGCCCTGGCCGCGGTCCCGCATCTGCGCTTCATGGACTCGTTGTATCTGGGCGTGGGCGACAACTTCGCTTGCTCACGCATCTGGTCCTTCGTTGCTCTCGTCGCAGTCTTGGCTCCGCGCCTGCGCCGAGTTGTCTTGAACAAAGCGCAGTCTCTCGAAGGGGTAGATCGTTGTTGTCGAGCTTTGGGCAGGATTCAGCTGGAGGAGCTCACCTACACCCGCATTTACCCGCGCATGGCCTTTGGACCGGCCACAGAGCATCTTCGCCGCCTCTAGGTTTCCGATGACCCGCACTGCTACGGGTCCATTTGAAGCCAATCAGATCAGGGCTTTCACTTCGCTGACTACACTGATCCTATCCGAGCGTACGCTTTGGAATCTATCGGATGGGAGCTCAGTTCTGCCCAGGATCCCGGCGCTGCGACGCGTAGTGGCGATTCTGGATCTAGCATCACCAAGGAGCTACGGGTAATACAGGACCTCTCTCGTGTGAGCTCGGCCCTCGCAGAAAGCGCAGCCAAATTTTTCGTCTATGCGCACGATGACGAAGGAGCGAGCATAGGCGTGGATCAGTGGGCTCGCGAGAGGTTGCGGGATGGAACGCTCTGGGACTGGCAGTGTACGAGCTTGGAGGATGTTTTAGGGTGACTGGACGGGATAGAGCGGTCAGCGGTGCAAGAGCAAAAGCGCGATTGTGTCTTTGATGTCGCATGTACTTGTCCTCGGTATTCGGGGGCTTCCCCAACACAATGCTTGAACTTTTGAACGTGATCTCCAGGAAAGTATGGACGGTCTTTAACCTGCATCTTTGGGGATGTCCGAGTTCGCATAGACGCTCGAGCTGAAGCACCCTTCGAGCCAAATGTCCTCTCCGACTCACTCTGAGGAAGATTAGTCACGCCTGCACGCTAGAGAGTGGTTGCCTTGACGTGCCTCTGGGGAGACCTTTTGAACTCAAAGGCTTTCAGGGTTGTTATGTGCGCACATTCAGGGAGGGTGGATCTCCGAGGACTGCTACAGCGATGCGGATGGTCGAGAACTGGCTGAACTGCAGCAGTCGCGCAGTCTTTCTTTCGCTTTGCTGCAAGCACATCTCAAAGTACGGCGTGAGGAGGAATCCGATAGATGCTTGTAATGGGCCGCGTCTCATACGCAGATTTGTTTATTGCATGTTTTGCTCGTCACAATACCAGTCATGGAGCAGCCTCTCCCCGTTTCTCATACACGCCCATTTCTCCCGGTGCTCTGTCCAATCCGTCCCACACCACCGTCAGTGCGTTCAAAGGATTTTCCAGGGGTATGATGTCATGCCAAAATGTAGGCTAGCCGCATTTTCACAGCCCAGACAGCGCAGACCATCCCCGTACCATTCAAGTTGCAGTGAATGTGATATCAATCGCTACAGCAGTACAGTAGTTGGAAGACAGTGCAGCATGCCGAGCTCAGCTCTCGAGGGAACAGACTCAGTGCACAACGGCAAGGTGACGTTATGACAACAACGGACGGAACGATGATGACGATGAGGATAATGATGAGTTACGGGGGACAGTAATCAACATGCAAGACAGGACGTGACGGGGAGCGGACTGGCGGACGAATGCGAGTGCGGTGGTTGAGAGCGAGACAGAGGTCATGGCGTGTTGCTAGGACGAAACAAATGTGGCGATGATAAGAGAAGGGAAGCGCAAGTATGAGATAAAGGTGGACTAGAAAGAAGTAAGAATTCAAGCATGGAATAGATATTTCGTTCAGCGTGCGGAGTGAGATGGAAAAGTGGCTGGCTGTCGTGCGGACGTGGACGGGGAATTCGAAATGAGCGGGAAGTCAGGACGGCGATGCGACGAAGATGACGACGACGGAAATTTCCGAAAGAACGAGTCCGGTAGATGCAGGAGGGAGAGATGGAGAGAATGAAGGGAGTTTCAGTTCGAGGGGCGCATATCGGACTGGACGCCGTCGTAGAGCAGCTGCGTCGCGCGCTCGTACTCGACACTGCAAGGAGCCGGAACAAGACAGCAGTCAGCAGCAGACCCAAAGCGCCTGAGAAGGACAGAACATACGGGCTGTGGTCGGTGAACATAGAGCTGCACGAACGCGACAATCGTCAGAGACTGCGGGGAAACGAGGCCGCTGAGCACCAGAGTACGTACCGAGCGAAAACCGGCTCGGAGAAGCGCTTCTCGACGTCTTCGCAGTGGCGCAAGATGACGCGGTGCGCCTCGTGCCTCGCGACCTTCTCGCCCTTCTTGGGCGGCGGGGTTGCGGCGCCCTCATCGGGGGAGACGAAGCAGGTGAAGCGCTCGACGACGAAGACCTGCTCAGGCGACAAATAGCAACGATCAGCGCCGAAGTGAAGGGGAGAAGGGGAGGGGGAACATTGCAACGCACCTCGCCAGGCGGCATGAGCTTGAGGTTGTCCATGTCGGCGCGCATCGTCTTCCTCAAACTCCACAGCCAGTCGCTGAGCTCCCCGTCCGCGAGCTCCTCCTCCGCCTGGGCCTTGGCGAGCGCGGGGTCGCGGTAGCCGGGGATGAGCGCGCGGTTCGGTGTCCGCCCGGACTCGATATCCTCCGTGGGGAGGACGAGCTCGTCCTCGACCTCGTGGTTCGGCGAGGGCGCCGGCGCGAGGGACGCCGCGAGCTCGGCGGGCGTAGGCTCGCCGTCTATGTTGGGCGGGAGGTCGCCCTCGGTGTCGGGCGAACCCCCGCGTCCGAATGCTAGCCGACGCCGGTTGATGCCGAGCACGCGCCCCACAATCTCCTCCGCGACCGAGCCCTCCTCCTGCAGACTGACGGCGACCTTGCGCAGGTCGTGCAGCAGCCCGAGCGACAGCGTCGGCACGACGTCGTAGTTATTCACGACGCTCGTGATGAGCCCGCGAGCGTATCGCGAGAGATCGGGCGACGTCACGCAGGGCACGCCGTACGCGTAGCAGGCGAGCGGACGGCCAGGCGGCAGACCGGACAAGACTGTTTGGGGTCGCACGTAATCAGCCGCGTCATTACGCAAGCAATGAACAGCTCGACTCACAGCCAGTAACGAATGGCGTCGGGTCGGGAATCGGCACAGGCCTGACGCGAGACTCGTTCTGCTGACGGAAGATGTCGAGCGGGCACCCCCACAATATTGACAGGAGCGCGGCCTGCCGTCACCGTCGCCAATGTGTCAGCCATTTCTCTCCCTGCATCTCTTCTGTCCGAGGAACAAGCACGACTTACCACCCCGCCGCCGAGCGAGTGTCCGCACAGCACGAGCCCGTACTCCGGATGGTCCTGCAGCGCACGCTTGACGGTCGCGTGCACGGTACTCGTGCTCGACTTGAGCTGGAGCGCGGAAGCGAGCATGCCCTGGTGCACGGCGTAGTACGCGTCGGGGTCGCCGCCCTCGACTTGTATCTCCTCGTACTCGCACATCAGGTCGACGAGAACGTCCGACAGTCCGAGAGCTGGATCATCCGCAACACCGCATCAGCGCGCCATTAGTACCCCTGTTTAATGACCATGATGGATACGCACTGCCACGGCAAGTCAGAACGATCGCCTTTGCAGCGTCTGTATCCCCCCCCCCCCCAA
>JTLS01001085.1:0-10794 GCA_000826855.1 Basidioascus undulatus | reverse complement strand
TAGCGATGTCGTCCCCTTCGCTGCTTCGTCGTCCAGCTCCGGCCGCCGCCTGCGACACCGGACTTCGTCCCCCTCATCACACAGGACTGGGAGGCGAACGTGTTTGAGGAGATCGAGACAACTAGGAGCACGAGCTGGCAGTACGAGCTGCACCAGCTCAAACTGAGCAATAAGAAGATGCGCGAGGAGATTGACGCGCTGAGGGCGGAGGAGGTCGCTGTTGCGGGCGGCGGGTCGAGGATGGCGTCGTGAGACCGGGGTTGGAAGCGGACTTGGTGCGTTGTTCATCGGTCTCCCGGTTGGTTTTCTGAAGACGATCGCTGATCTCTCCCTTCCCGTCTTCCCACCTACCAACAGCATTTTTCCTCGCTTTTTCCGTTTCCTTCACTCTTCATCTCGACCGCCGTTCTTAACTTTCCTCGACATTGTACATTCCCTTGTTCCCATTGTCTTCGCAACGTACACTCCTCTTTCTTTTCTCCCCTCCCTTTTCGCGCGCCAGCAGGTCTCTTCTCACCACCACGGTCTGTCAGTCTCCGTCACGAGCAACCCTGCGCTCCATACGCATCTTTATTTTTATAGTAAAGTTTCCGGCTTGTACCGCTGTTGTAGTTCCCTACCCGCTAATTTATCACTCACGCAACGATTGCTTGCACTCAGTCCCGCAATGCTGCTACATGAAGCTCACGCTTCGGAAGGAGGATGCCGCGGGCCTGGCTTGGGCTTGTTTTGAACTGTTGATCTGCCTGAGGAATATAGAGCAGGAATATAGAGCTTTTGATGCGACAAGCGCAAGGGGACCGTAAAAGCAAGTCGCAAGAGGTCGCTACAGGCGAACCAACGGTTTTCGCGCGGCTTGCACAGCTGCAGCTAGCTCCTGACCATCATCGTCTCCTCTTCCCGTCCGCCGCCTACTGACCAAAGCTTCCGTCGCCATCGTTAAGTTTCGAGCTCCTAGCGTATTCGCGTTCAGAAACTCGAGCATAATCTTCGAACTGCTCCGCCGGCTGCACATCGACCGGGCGTTCTCACTACCGTTCACCTGAATCTCCTCGGTTTTAATCGTTCGTTCTTCGGCAGCTGCCCACACATCTATCGCCTTCTTGGCTAATATCACACAAAAACGTTTCAGAATGGCCATAATCGAAGACCTCGGCGACGCCCCGCCCTCGCCGCCCCGCCCCACTCCGCGCGCGCTCCCGTCGAACCTTCCGGAGCTCTGCATGCGCCTCGTCATCCCCTCCGGGTTCGCGACCCCCGCGCCGTGGGCGTCCAACTCGGAGGAGGAACAGATGCAGTACGAGCCTGTGCTGTCGGGCGACTTGCGGACATGGCGCGACGCGGCGCCCAAGCTGCTGCAGGCGCTCGCGGAGCTTGTCGAGAGGCGCGGGACGAAGATGGACGAGGAGGACCGCGCAACGGCGGTCGTCGCTGTTGCGCCGTTTACACTTGAGGACGAGGCGTGGTCGACTCTCGAATCCGTAAAGCTCGCTAGACGTAAGCTTGGGTGCTTGCACGTGCGCCGGATATCAACTGAAGCTGGGTCCGGCATCAGGTCTTCTTCCGACGCTCCTGACCCGCACTCCACGGCCCATCCTTACCCACGTCCTGACCTCACATCTCAAGCCTCTCTTCGCGCGGAACCTCCATACCTCGGTCAATCCCGCCACCGGTCGCATGCTGCCTCGGCCTCGTGGAGGCGAGGGCACGTCGGGGTATGACCTGCCCGAGGCCCAGGGCTGGAAGAGCGGGAGCGGGTTCGGATCGTGGGGCGTGCTTCGGGTTTGCTTGGAGGCCATGTCGGTGCGCGCCATTCGCGCTTGACTTCTCTCGGCAAGAAGGCTGATAGCACAGTTACCCGAACAGCGGGGAGACGTGCAGGACTTATGGCACCTCGTCGTTCCGCCGCTGATCACGATGATGGACGACTACGAGCCGTTCTACAAGATCCGAGGTATCCAGCTCTGCAACCTCCTCCTCTCCGTGTCCGACGCTGGCCTGGTCCAACGCACCGGCATTGCGACGCTTTTCTCCAAGGTAAGCGCCTGGGAGACCATGGACGTCTTCCAATCAAGAAGCTGACGTTCCGCTCGTAGTCGCTCTCCACCGCCCTCACCTTCCTCACTCATCCCCTCTCCGGCCCATTGCTCGACCACGCCCTCCCGACCTCCCTCCGCCTCATCACGCTCACGACCCCTCCCGCGAGCGCGGAGCGCAGCAACGCGCTTAGCGTGCTTGTGAGCGAAGGCATCCTACAGCCTTGGTCGATGGCGGGGGACCGGATCGCGGTCATCATGCCGACACTTGCACATCTTCCGGCGATCATCGACGCACTGGGAATCGTCTCTGCGCGCTTCCTCAAGGTATGCTAACCATCTCAAGACGCTTGGGCTCCTTGTGTTGACTTTGCCTCACACACAGGCGTTCATCCCACACCTCACGCTGCTCCTCACCTTCCCCTCTCCTCCCACCACCGTCTCGCTTCCACTTCAAGTTCGCAATGCGAAGGCGCTTGAGCACGTCTTGCACGTCTGTGCGCCGCGTGTCGCGCGATGGAGAGGGAAGGTGCTGGACGGCGTAGTGCGTTGTTGGGTCGGGTTGCGTGAGGCTTCTGCTCCAGGGAAAGCAGGTATGTGCTGTGAGCCGCCATCCAACATCGATTCAAGTTGAATGATATGCGTCGAGCAGGCTACGACGAGCTCGAGCACGCTCTGTACGACATTCTTGCTGCCCTGCGCGAAGCTTGTCCGGAAGTTGAGGTGAGCCGAAAAGACCCTTGGCCGTTTCGACTTTCGAGTTGCTCACGCATTTCTCGTACATCAGGCCGACCTTACTGCGGTGCATGCCTTGGATCCGCTGCTGTTTGCGCCCCTGCTCGTTACGCGGTCCTGATGTGAATGTAGACTATCATTATACGTGTCGACTATCAGCATGTCTTCCAGCTTGCGGTGGTACTTGAGCTTGTCTACGAGCTGAAACCGGCCATACCCACAGCCCGGGTAATGAACTCCTTTCCAACTAGAATACTTCTTCCCATTCTGGAAACAAACAGACTCGACCAGGCCGTGGCAGCTGCGGAGCCGATGCTCAAACCAGCCCCGACTGGCGCAGCGACGGGAGGCCTCCGCTATTGAATCTCCCGCTACTGTTGAATCCTCCGTTACTATTGAATCTCCCGCTACTATTCGATCTCTAGCTACTCTTGAATCTCCCGCTATACATTGGATCTCCCGCTACTATTAATTGGATCTCCCGCTACTATTAATTGAATCTCCCGCTACTATTGCATCTCCAGCTGCTATTGAATCTCCCGCTACTATTGAATCTGCCGCTATTCAGTCCCGCTCGCCTGGTAGTCGGTAACTGGCTCGCTCTGCCCGCGCCTCACCGACTAACATGCTTGTCTTTGCGTCCAAATCACCTTGCGCCGCGGTCGATTCAACACCTCAGACTAGTCCTTGCCAGCACGGGCAGCTTTGGCGGAACGGAGATCTACGTTGGCGCGCTGAGCACGCCTGCGCACCAGGGCAGGCCTAAAGCCTTCAGGAGGTGGGTTTCCGAAACAGCCTGCACAAAATTATGGAGAACCCCACTACAATATTGAGAACGGGCTTTTCGAGCAATGGCCGTCCTGCGATGCTGAGCACTGCAGCCTCGCATCCTGACCGCCCCCATGACCGCCCACACCTTGCTTGCCCCACCACTCAAGCCTCTCACAAACGGGATGGATACACAACGACATCACAGTGCAAACAATACAATACGAAATTGTCCAAGCTTCTTGCATCCATTTATACGAGTACGAACAGCCCGGCCATGGCGATCACGAGCACGGTCAATATCAGAGCCATCGTAACTCCGCCATCCTTAGACGTTCAGTAATTCGAAGGTCTCGCCGGACGTGAAAATCTAAGGCCTGTTACAGGGTATTCTTCGTTCCTAAATTTAATCAGATGACAGCCGCGGGTTTCACTTCAACGTTGTGTTGTTAAGGCTTCTTGTAGCCATTTCGCAGCTCTCCTTAGGAAGCAGATCGTTACCCGCACAGAGTCCTCTTCTCGTCAGTTTTATCACACAAGCCAATCAATACACCGGAGCAGAATCTACGCAAGACGCACTTCGACTCGCACAAAACGACCATCTGGCTCTATTACGTCAGAGCAACCAGCCGAGGAACTTGTCCCACGGCGCCTTTGTCTTTTTCTGCCCTTGCTCTTCCGCCAATTTGCGCTCTTGCTCAAGAGTGACCTTGGTGTCATCCTCGCCGAGTGTGCCACGGCCTGAAATAAGGTCAATGTCGGCCAGCGGGACGATCTAGATGTCCGGGCGAAGGAGAATGGTTTGTAAGAACCGTCTCTGCTCTCAGCCTCATCAAAAATAATGTCTTGCCTTGGTCTTGTGGTACACCTTCCAGCCATGGCTGTTCATCGCAGACGCAATGGTTGAAGTGAGCAAGGGTGAGCACAACTTGGCCATATACAAGAATGTTCCCAAGCGGGCTTACTAGAGCCCGAGGAAGATGGGAATGCTGGTTTGAAAATTTCACCCCCTTCAGTAAGAGAGCAAACCTGGCAAGGGTGACGAGCGCACCTAATGTAGTTCGAAACAAACGATTGTGCGTCCCAATCACCTGGAGCGGGAAAGTCTTGTCAGACGTTCCGTTCAGCTTCGACTTTTAAACTACAATTCGCACCTGTAACGAAAACGCCAAATCCGCTGACAGCCTAGAGACCAAGAGAGTGCAATGGCGAAGTAGGCGGCGTACAACATAAGTCGTCCACGGTATGGAAGGTCACTGCGCGGAATGCCCTGCAGCTCGCGCGCCTTATTAAAGCGGATCAAGGACAGACATATGCAACCTGTTTCTGCCCTTATTAGCCAGTGGGGCTGACATGAGGAAGCGGCGGCTTACCCCAGTTGATCAATCCCGCTTGTGACTGGCGTCTCCTTGACGTGAGTATACGGCTGGCGCTTCCAGGGACAGGAAATTGATACCTCAGGTAAAGATTGGTGGAGCGCGGCGGGAAATCGCCATGGAATAGAGGGATCGGACCGAGACGTCTGTAGGCAGACAAGGTGTCAGCGAAGTCTTCCGAACAAGTCGACCTTCAAGGCGCACAGAGATAGGAATTGCAGGCACTCCAAGCAGCTACAAGGAATAGGGCATAGAGTGTTCAGGCTATTTTTACTGTATTCTCAAAGGTTTGTCTTCCACTAGATAACCTGCGACGTACATGTGAGGAAGAACTTTGATCCCTCCCAGCTCAATGGCGATCACCAAGGGCGAGCTGTGGGCCCTGAACTTGAGCGGAACGGTTTGAAGAGTTACGAGCAAGTTTAAACATCCGAAGAGGCTTCAACACCCCTTGTTAGCTGGCAGCTCTCATATAGGCGTGAAAAGCAGCAACAGACGCACCGTTCGAGGCCCCAGTGAGACGCTCGTTGGTGGTTGGCACAAGCATACCCACCAGCAAGATGCCGCCGATGTAGAAGAAAATTACGCGGTATGCTACCTTCTTGATGGCCCGCGGTATTTCGCGCAGCGGATTGGCTGTCTCACCCGCTGCGAAGACGTACACATTCGACTGTGAGGTCCCGCACGTTCGCTACCCGTCCTGACGACGTACAACTGCTTCCGTGCCTAGATATGTGTACGCAGCCTTGATAATTGCACTCAGGAAAGCCTTTCGTATTTCAACGGCACAGAAGGTCTTGATTAGCTATTGCGGTATCGGCATGAAAGTTGCTCACTCACCAAGAAACGGCCCTTAGCGCCCGGAATCCCTTCGTATTGTACAAAGGCTGCATCACTCCAGTACCGCTACAGGAGGAGCTACACAGCATCAGTTTCGCTTAAATTATCCTTCATAGATGCTGATTGTACTGACCATCCCAAGGCTGTCATGCGAAGGAGCACCACCAAGATCTATCTGGCAAGGGAGCGCCCCAATGAGCAAAGACTTGTCAGGTAGGAAATGCAGATCTACATACTACTAGACCAATAATAAATATTACTAGAAAAGCTAGGACCTTGAGCGTGGAGGTCTAGTGAGACATTTGGGCCAGCTTTGAGGCTAGAGCGAAGAGTGCAGGATGTGGCCTACGATAACTTCGATTTCACCAAAGAAGCGCACGTCGAGGAAGACGAGGATCACGGAAGGAACAAGAAATACTGTGCTGTACAATGGACGTACATAAGTTCTATCAAGTGCTGGGTGACAGGATGACAAGGGGACTCACATCCAGACAGCCAGGTCCTGCAGCGGTTTGCGGAAATTGAGCAAGTACTCTTTCGGATCAAGGCTTCCAGGACTCACGACATCGGTGTTCCAATATCTGTGTAAGGCCATAACCTGTAGTCATGCGATAGAGGCCTGCAGACGAGACTGGACCCCACTGAATCAGCGCCCCGACAGCAGACAGCTCCTATGCGAAGGAGATGGCATTTCCTGGGAGCTTCGTTTGAATACCGGCAGCTTGAGAGTACAGACCATAGTAGTAATTCAATCCGATGTCAAACCCGAGAGCAGGGTCTATGAATCGACCTGCGAAGTGAGGAAATGACCCGGCGCTGTAAAGTATGCAAGTGCATTCAGAACTGAAGGAGACGTCATGTCTCGAGAAAAACGAGGAATAAGACATTTCACGCACCCAGGAAAGAGTGGGTCCTGCAGTGGACAGCACGTATCCAGAACCGACGAAGAGGCTGTGGATACAGTTCTGGGTTAGAAGAGAGTTATTCAGGGCTACAGTACATCGACCGGACTCGCCCAGTTCCGATAGACTGCCCACAGCCACAGGCTCGGTCAGGCCTTATCTTTCAGACAGCGACAAGTCTACCCACTCCACCCAAGCCAATCATCCGTTCGGACCGGTCAGTGCCATCTCACCGATAGTTTTGATATATTATGAACCACTCACCTGAATATTCCTGGACTTGAGCTGCCGCTGAGTCTTCCCTACCCCCGCATCCGTGCTGGGCGCGAAGACGGTGATGACCTCGCCTGAATCAAGAGATGATTTTCTGGCCTGTGTTTCGTCCATTATGTGGGATAGGGTTCCGGCAGGCCCTTTAAGTGGCGCCTTGATCAGGATCGTGGGAAGTTTGAGAGGGGATACAGGAAGGAAGAGAAGCGGTACGAAGGATAGGTAAGGCGACCATGTACAGGCAAGCACGCGATCGGAAGCTGGACAGCGAGCCTGCGTGGACGCCCTGTCACAAGTATTTTTACCTTTCCAGGACTCTGGGGTGGTTGCTTATTCTATATGTATTTCCAAGCGGCGTTCTATCGACCGAACGATTGACGGTGCACCAGGATGTGCCTGGTACGCTGCTGGCCCCATCAAGCTGCCTGCCTCTGATAATGCCTGCCCGCACGATTTGCAGGGTCGAATGACGGGACGCGTCCATTGTTCCTCAGCCTGTAAGAAGACTCATCCAATTCAGTCAAATCGTCTATAGTTTGTGAAGACAAGCGGCTCAGCGAAGGCAAGGTAAAGAAAGAGTCGGAGCGGGTCGAGCTGTGATGAGGTAGGGCACATGCACCTTCGCAGGATGGGCATGTTGTAGCTGAGCTTGACTACATGTCCGTGAAAGAAGTTTCTATCCTACTAGAAAATTCTTTCTCTTAGCTCAGACGTTCGCACTGCTCCAAGGGTTCCAGCTCGAAGATTGGCACAACCCAAGGGCAGTGATGTCTCTGTCTGAACAGAATCACTCCGGAAACAATGCGCTGTCCGTAACGTTTTCAATTAAGATATGGAAAAGATCTGTATTATCCTGCTATGTTTTGATGGAATAACGTGCTGTTATGAACGATACGTGCGATCACAAATGTTGATCCCCTGGCATGATTGCAGTTGATATAGGCGCCCGGGCTTCAAGAACCGCATCAGAATCATCATCCGAAGATATTGCGTCCCAAATTGTCTACCTTTTAACTTTAATTGATGGACCATGGGGACGTGAACTGGGGCGCAGAGCATTGCAGTGTTTGCGCGGTCTGCTCGGTGCCAATGCGGTAACCTTCCCTATCGCAATAATAGCTGCTCTGCGTCCTCATTCAGCCCCTAGAGGCGGGAGCTTTACTCTTCATCTCAACTTCTCATATAATCACTAGAAATATGTCGAGATTGCAGACGCGGGTTGAAATCGCACGGACGCCAACGAGTGCCGTTCGGCCCGAAGACCAGTTCTGATGCTGCACCGGCTGCTCCGCCCGCGTCTGGGCGGTGCAGCTACCCGTGCATTTAAAGTCCAGCAAGATGTCCTCATCTCCTTATGCCTCCGCCCTTTTTGTCCCTCCTGACCCGTACCTTATCATGTTTCCGCTCGTTGCTTTGGTTTTCTTGCTGTCTGCTGCGGCTCGTGCGCAAGTGACCGCCTCTGGAACACAGGGTCCGAACAACCCACCTGCCGGTGCGTTTATTTTCCCTCATAATCCAAAATGATATTTCCTCCAATCTGACATGGTACTGGCTTCCTCCCTAGCGACGTCGGGTACGCTCATCAACCAGACATACTCTCGCCTCGTAACCGTCAACAGCGTCGACGTGAGTCCAATCGCAAGCCCTTCTGTTGATCATTCTGCGGATAACCGTAGCGCTTTAGGACTTCTGCTTGTGGGGTCCACCCGAGCCAGGTCCCGCAATCGGCGAGGCGGAACCCTTCGTCGTCGCTTGGTGCACGCAGCCGCGCCAACAAAGCTCGCGTGGTGCCGGATGGCACAATCACTGCCGCCCATTTCGTGAGTTCCGCGAAGAAAGTAATATTATGTTTAGTCTCACAGCTT
The DNA here is from genome assembly GCA_000826855.1 of Basidioascus undulatus. Lineage (NCBI taxonomy): Eukaryota > Fungi > Basidiomycota > Geminibasidiomycetes > Geminibasidiales > Geminibasidiaceae > Basidioascus > Basidioascus undulatus. Next base: position 2,002 of record JTLS01001085.1, on the reverse strand, counting down.
AAGCCTCATCTACAGGTGAATACGGACGCATACGCTCAGGTCATGGCGCTCGGCGACTTCACCGAGATAAACTTGCTGAGGGGAGACGCGGGCGGAGAGCTTGACCCTCATGGGGCAACCGGTGAGGGGAACCCTGTGCGTACTTTCTAATCTAGAATGCTTCCTCCCCATGTATCCCCCAGGTCCGCTGCATGGTGCTTCTTGCTTCGTTCTTGACTGCAAACCGACCCGTCCTTCTGCGCTTGCCGCTTGCAGGATGGTACCCGGTCGAGGTTGGTGAGTCTACCTCGTACTCGATCTTTCAGCAACGAAACGGAGGTACGCAATGCTTCTGTCCTTCCTCTTCCCGCTGTGTTCCTCTGGGTTCGACGTCGACTGAGACACCTTCGTTGCCCCAACAGCCACGCCCGCTGGACCTTACTCAACGCCGGCAACGTCGCAGTGCAAGACGACCTCGACCATCTCGAATGGCCTCCGTCTCGATGCTACTGGCGGCGTAGTTCCGTCGCAGCCCGTAAGCCCCTCTTCGTCAAAGGTGACCTGCTCTTTCGTTCCTGAAGTAGCTGCATGAAACGGCGGGTCCTGAACAACTTCGATGATTCCCAGAGTCCTACCACCGAGCCTTCTCGGGCTTCGGAAACCCAAGATGGTATCCTCGGGGCTGACCTGAGTTCCACATCGCCGCCGAGCGAAGGCAACTCGGCGGGAGGACGTTCGAACTGGATGGCGGGGTTGCGACGGCTGATCTTGACCGGGCTCGTGGTCGCATTTTCTGGGCTGTTTGTTCTCTTGTGAGTAGTTCGGCTTTACTTGATGTATGTAAGCTTTTGTCTCTTGCTCGAATTACGATGCGAGACCGTCCACTATTCGAATTGTGGTTGACTGGACGTGTGAGGGTGGATCCGCTACTACAGCGTCGAGGTAAGTCACACCCGCTTGCATGCCGGAGCCGCACGAAGCCTATGTTTGACCACTGCCAAAAAATCCAGTTCCTTCTATGTACTTAATTATTCGGTCGTTTTTTCGCAGCATTGTTGCAAGACTCGCCAGCAAAGACAGCAAGGGTTGAAGTGCTGCCAGCATCGACACCCTGTTCCGCCCGATGCCAGGCCACGGCCGCAAGGACGGACGGAGGTGCTTATCAACAATCGCACAAGTTGCGGGGCAAAGAAGAGCGTATTAGTTGGAGAGAAGCGGGCAGAGCGAGTCATTACCACGGCAAGCAGGAGGTTGAAATGGGAGATCGAATGCGGAAAATTCAATACTAGCGTTGAGATTCAATAACGGAAGTCGCTGGTGAGGACCGGTTTGAGCTGAGTATCATCACTTGCTGCCACGGTTTGGCCAAATACATTTGCCTTCAGAGTTGACTTATAAATATCAGTTGAAAGCACACTCCGGCTGTCGGTATGTGGGTGCGGTCGGACAGGAAGTCGCTCAGCTGCGCCGTACGCCGCACAGTTGGTATCGGTGCCAGTTGAACTCCTTTCTGTTCTGCATATGGAGAATTACGCGCAACAACACATCTGTCAGGCAGTCTTCCCAGCGCATAGAACATACTGCTGGCTACGATGCATCATGTTGGAGGTAGGGCGGTGAAAGAGGGACTGAATGCCGCGAAAGACGGTACAAATATGAAGGTTGAAGATAAATGATGCCCGGGCTCTAATGAACCCGCAAGTCGGAAAAGAACTACGGTAGGAGCCGACAAGAAAGGAGGAAGGAGGATGATGGCGGCACCGGATGTACGGAACAATCAATCTCTATGAGGGAACTATAAACTCATGCCTGGCGAGACGCGGAGCGCTGGAGCTGTTGGCCAGACTGTTTACCACAAAATACAGTCAGTAACGAACGACTTCGATCAAAGACGGAACGACCAGAGAAAGACGCACCTGATGAGCCTGGATGGAGCCGAAGCGCTGCAGCTCGTTCTGGGACATGTGCACGCTCTTGCCCGAGAGACCGAGGCGGCGGGTAGCGCGCTTGAGGAACGAGGTGC
>JTLS01001084.1:0-10800 GCA_000826855.1 Basidioascus undulatus | reverse complement strand
AGAAGCAGCGCATCATTGTCCCGTAGACCCTGCCGATTGAACTTGGAGTCCTTGAGCGCGACCTGCCCGACGGCACTCTGGATCTGTTCTGCGACGCGGTTCGCAAACAGCTTCTTCTTCTTGGCCTCGTTCGACGTCGACTGGTCCTTCCACGCGGCCTTGACGAGCCCCGGCTGATATGGCCCCGGCGTGTTGGGCCGGCTCGGCCCGGGCCCGCACGCTGGCGAGCCCGGCGTGCCCGGACGCGAGGGCGAGCCGGTGAAGTAGCCCGTGGCGCGGGCGCCCCTCTTGCGCGCCGCGCTGACCGACTTTCGCTTCGTTGCGGCCGAGAGCTTGTCAAGCGCCCAGAGACCGGCTTTGTTCGCGATCAGCCGGTCCTGCGGTACGGCGAAGGATATGATGAAGCGAGGAGAAGGGCGATTCGTGTCAGCCGAACGTCAGCACCGCAATATGAAGGACAATAGGAGCGGACCTCAAGCGATGTGCGGTGGAAGTTGATGGCAATCATGCGGAGAACGAGCTTCTCGGCGAGGAGGACGATGCCAGATCCGAAGAGGGCCTGTCGCATACGATTCAGCGCGAGTACTACAGCAAAGCCGCTGTATCAAGGCGGGACGAACCTGGTTAGCCCGATTGACGTACGTCCAGTAGTCGCCTGGACAATCGGTAATGTTGCGAGTGACAGCGAGGGCAATCCAGTTCCAGGTGAGATCTGCAGACATCGAAACAGATCAGAAATGCCTAACGCCAGTGGGACGCGATCTGGGCGAAGTACCCAATGCAAGTCTGCGCAGCGGAAACGTTCACGTCAGTTGTAGATTATCGATTGTAGGAGTCAGCTTTACATACTTTGTCCAGAAAGTGGTGGCCATGTACAGCTGTGACGGGACGATGCGTGTCAATCTTCACCTTCTGCCACAAACAACAAAGACTACCCACCTCGACCTTCGCCTTGAATCCTTCAGGGGCGCGTCCATAGGTGAAGATGACGAAGCGGAGCAGAGCGCCCGGCGCGGCCTCGACCAAAATCGAGGTCATGCAAGCAGCACTGCGGAAGGCGTTTCAGCATTGCATTTCCTGCCCGAAGTCGTGTGAGAAGGGAGGGACTGAACTTACGCCCAGTTGACTGCGAAAGCAATGGACCATGTGTAGACGTGCACTCGAGCCCTACTCGGGCCGCTGTTGCCGTCTCGGTCGACAGCGAAGAGGAAGACTAGTCCGGGGGTGAGGAGGATGCCGGTGCCGAGCAGGGCGAAGAGGAAAGTCCTGGTTCGTTCCAGTACCCCTTCGTCAGATTAGATCCCCCTACTTTCCGATCTGAGAAGAAAGAAGCGCACCGGACCGGCCTTGCGAGCTTCATGCAAGCGAGGTAAATCGCCCGACCGCGCTTGGCCTGCTCTGGCTGGATCAACGCAGCCGCGTTCCGGCGGGCGTCCTCCTTCTCCTCCTCCTCCTCCTCGTCCCAGTTGAAGCTGTCCCCGTCCGTCTCGCTGCCCGTCGTCTCGCTGCCCGTCGTCTCGCCGTCCGTCTCGTGTGCGAAGGGCTTGGAGGGCGGCACGGGCTGGTCCCACTCAGTTTGCTGCTGCTGCTGCTGCTGCTGCTGCGGAGGGAGCCCCGATCGGTCGATGAGGGTCGCGTTCCTGTCGTTCCAGTGGTCGGCGGGTATCGCAAAGTCGTGGCGGTTGACGCTGTGCGGGTCGTCTGCTGGGTTTTGGTCGTTCTCGTTGGGGAGCGGCTTGAGCGGGATATTGGTGAAAGGCAGCCCCTCCTCGTCAGGAGGTCGGCTCAAAGGTGCCATGCTGCTGGCCGCTGCGGGTATCGGGGACCAAGACGGTGGTGGTTGTGGATTAAGCGAGTAAGGTGGAAAGAGGCTTTTGGAGACCGAGAACCAAGAGTCAAGAGTTGAGGGCAACGGACAAGAGATGCGACGCCGAAGCATCCTCCACCGATCCCTCGGAGTTCGCAATAAGTCTGCGCAGCTTGGCGCCGCCTCGTCATCGCTGTCCGTATACACATAAAACTCGCTTCAAACATGACCCCGACAAGTTCTTCGCATCGAGAGGGAGCTTCTTCTGTTAAATTTTTTTTGGAAGAAATTATGGTTTGGGGACGTGTCGTGTTGAAGAATAATCATTACATTTATGGCATCTTCACTCCACTGCGGCTCAGGCAAGAGCGCGTCCTCAAAGTTGCACTTTCTTTCTTTCATTAGTAGTCTGAGACGTCCGTGGTGCGTTCCTTATGAAATTTCCTAGACTGTTGAACATGGAGCAATTCGGATTCACTGGCACAGGACTGCCGCTCTACCGTAACCAACCATCCAAGGGCCCACCACCTTCAGATCTCAGTAACTGCTGCATGGTTTTTTCTGAAAGCCGGTAGTAAAAAATCGAATTTCGTGCTGTAAAGACCAAGTCAGCGGAAATCAATAGCTTGTATGGTTCTCGATCCAGAGCAATTCAAAATTGGAAAAAGTGAGAAAAGTGTGTGCGGCGTTGCGAAACTCAATAGCTCGCCTTATACTGACTCAAATTGATCCGCTTGATGCGCCGGTCGAAGAGGGGCAGGAGCACCGCTGCGCTCTGCTAGCTTGACTCGTTCACGGCCTTGGGGTAGTGCGGCAGGGAGAACATGTCCTCGAAGACGAGGGAGTTCAGGCGCAGCGCATCTATCGGCATGAGCAAGATGGCGCCGGCGAAGGCGAGAAGGGAGACGGTTGGGCTGGGGACCTCAGCATGAAGTAGGAGCATAGTGACTCCGATTCCTTATGGAGATGTGTTGGGCGGCGGGTAGAGAGAAGAGGAGGGTCAGGGGTGCTTCTTGTTGGTTTTGTTTTGCCTGACGTCTCTTCGCGCGTCGGCACATCAACAAGGCGCATGGGCGGTGTTCGGCGGCAGTCTCAGATGACGTGAAGAACGGTCTTTAAAGGGTGCCTATTTGGAATGAAGATATTCGCCTTTTCTCGTTTCTATATGGAGCACTTGCAGTGGAACCTGCCACGCTTGGAACGCTCAAGTAACACTGCGAGGGTCGTATTCGGTGCTTGCTGCTTGCTTGCAAGCGCGCTCTAGGAATAGGATTTCAGTGACAATGCCCCTAAGTAACTTCAAGACGCATGAGGATAGAGGAGGTTGACGAGCAGAAACGTCCCGTGGATTTCGGCGTGTTCGGTTCACGCTGCGGAACAGTCGGCCCGCCTCAGGCTGCCCATCAGATGGCCCGGTCTTCACCACAGCGCACTATCAACGGACTTGGATGCTCTATCTGGCCGTACCTCCAGGGGCCTGCGTGCGGGGTAACCGCGACATAACGCAGCTCTCATGCCTGCCACAAGCGCAGCATGCCAAAAACCAGCACTGCTCCGCATTTCAGACGAGGTTGCATTTCCCATTCAAATTACACCTCCTTTGTGCGCTCGCCCACCCCCTCAGACCGCTTTGACCCACCCGCCCGCATAGCTGACGCTGCTGTCCTTCCAGTCCTTCGCCTGGCCGCTCTGGGCATAATGGACCCACTCCGTGCCGAGCTCCTTCCCCTCGAGCTTGCCCTCCTCGCGCAGGACGTTGAACGCCGCGACGAGGATGCCGAGCGCGTGGCGGCCGCAGATGGTGTTGCGCCACTGCTTGAGGTAGCTCGTGAACTTGTCGTGCGTCGCAGGGTCCGCGGGCGCGCGCAGAAGCGCCATCGCTTCGTGGTCCAGGTCCGAGATCGACTGGTGCAGCGGGTAGTGCGGGATGTCTGGGTGCCCCGGCGCCGAACGACCCAGCTGCGCGGGCCCGTTGGGAGACCCCGCGGGCGGGCGGTAGAGCGTGTAGCCGAAGCGGGAGCCCCTGCACGGCCGAGCATATCAGTGACGCTTCGATTAAAAAGGGAGTAGTACGGGGCTCACCAGTGGCAGAAGTCGGTGGAGACCGCAAACAGCGTGTGCGGGTCCGCAAGATATGGTGCCAGGACGCGACCAAAGTCCTTCTCCTGCTGCTGGGTGATGCTTCCCACCATGATCGGAACGATCTTGACCTCCTTCCTACCGACCTCGCACGCGTCCTTGAGCATTCCGTAGAAGCTCCCCTGCCCCCTAAAGCTCAGCACGGACGTACCCATCAAAGATCTTGCGAATGAAGGGCGCGTGCATCTCGAAGCTGTGCTCGTCCTCGTCCACCATTCGGCTCATCTCGCCAAACTTGCCGCTCGCGCGTAGCTCATCGTTCAGGATCTTGTCGATGGGGAGTGCGCCGAGTGGCGTCGCGTACGCGGAGAAGGGCGAGAGGGCACAGGTCGAGAGGTGGACATGGTGAGACGGCCCAAGTATGACGATGCGGTTGCTGAGGGAAAGGGCCTCAGCTGTTGCCGACTTGAGAAGATACCCAGGTAAAGGACGCACATGAGCGTGTTGTCCACAGCTGCATACGCATGGGCTGCTGTCCGACCCGAATAGGCCATGCCGGCATGCCTGCTCTCTCCCAACGCTCAGTACTCGGTCCGCCGCCTCCAGCGCCGTTATTCAGCCACCAACTCACGGCGCGATAACGGCCTTCGCCTGCGGAGTCGGCCCCACATCCGCAGAATTTGCCTCGCTAAACCATTTGCTCAGCAGAGCGTTGAGTCGGGTCGCTATGGGGTGTACATGTAAGCAGATAAGCGGTGTGTTTAGGGGGCAGAGATCAGAGCGGGCGGCGTACGCTCGTCTGAGTACCATGCGCCAGCATGCGTGGCCTCGCGGGTGGCGCCGTGAACGCTGGACATGATAGTGCGCCGAAGAATTATACTGCTTGTAAGTCTGATGAGACAGAGAAGACCTGGGATGTGGCGGCGGCAAGCAAAGGTAGGACTAGAAAGGCAGGAGAGCCGAATTGCGTCACGAGTTGCTCACCTCCTTCGCCGATAGCAGTTGCGATAAGCCCAACACCGATACTGTTTCTGTACAAGTAGCTCTCTTCAGAATAACCGTAGTCAATTCAATCGAAGTTTAGATACAGCATGCAAGACGTGGTGTGCACTGCGGGTCAAGCGAGGCTGGTACCCTCCGGCAGCTCTCGCCAATTCACTACGGCTGGCAGCGGGACAGATTGGTCTTGCGTCTTGAAAGAAGTCCTTTTCCCTCAACGGTGTACAGCTATTGTTGCAATTTATTAAAGCGCATTAAGTATCCATCGTACAAGGCTGACCGGCAGCGCTCGCAGCTCTAGTCTATGTCAACGTCTTGAGGTTGTCCGGCGCGACCCCCAACGCCTTTTTGCAGTCCGCGTCGCCTTGGTGCTGTTACAACCACAAACCATCAGTCACAGAACATTCGCGACGTGCAGAGGCCGCACGCGTACCTGAAGGGCGTTCTTCGGGAAGTCCTTACTTCCGTTACTGCAAGTCGGTGGGCTCACGCCGTGAGTAAAACGGCTGCGCCGCGAACGGTTGTGCAACACTCACTATTGCTCCCAACTGCAACAGTTGCTCAGTAAGTGGATGCGTAATAATAGTACACAGTCTTATGTGTTCTTACGTCGTCAGGTTGGGGTTCATGTACGCTGCCTCATGCCTTGCGATCTGTCGTGCAAGGCTCGCCTGAGCATTCGCACGGTTCCAACCTCAACTATAGTCACGTACGTAGTCGGCGGTAGGGAACTGTGCACGGCAAGCAATCGGTCAGTACAGTTGTTCATGTGTACCATTGCAGGAAAGGCATGCTCACATCCGGAGGGTCACAACTGCCGTCGGCGATGTCCGCGTTCAGAAAGTGTGGACTGCAAGCAGAGGATCCTGTGCACGTACCCAATGTTCCGTTTGCCCCTGAAGACGAGCGTGTCAGCGTCGAGATTATTACCTCGCCCTGTCAAATCGCCACTCACTTAGGCTGGTAAACGCGAACCCAGTCCTATAGACAGACGGAGGGAGCATCAGCCGAAGAATCAAGCAAACGGAACGAGAATTGACACGCACCACTTTCATGATGCTGGGCTGTTCGGCAATGAACAAAGACGACCGGATCAGTCCGTCTGCGCTTTGGTCAAGTGAGCAGGGTATGAACGAACGAATTTGAGCTCGTCATAGTCGATGTTGCTGCAGGCTTGAAATTAATACATAGCCATGCAACCTTTCTGCGCTACCGCCCGCCTCCGACGCACCCGAAGTTTTTAGAGATACCCTGATTGAAGATGATGTACTGCTCGCAAGCAAGGTTAACGGACTGCCCCAAACATCACTGCATCTTCACCGCGCGGACACGCACCACTGGGAATCATCCGAGTCAGGTCAGCAATAATGTCTCTTCTCGCTCGAGTCCATCTCATGGCAGCGACTGACTGGGCTCATACGGCACAGGGCGCTGGCTGATCTCGGACGTCTTGTCTGGCCCGAGCCCGGCACCTAACAGCACGCCGCAACAAGCAAATATCAGAACATTGTGCGACGTTCGAAGCAATCTCGTCAAGATGAAAGACGACGCAACGCACCCTTGACGCCCCACCGGGCTTCCTCGCGGATCGCCCAGGTGATGTATCCGTCGTCGCCCGGCTGGTACTCGACTCCGTACGAGTCAAAGCACCCCCCGCTGAACTGGTAGCAGTTCTGGTCGGTCATGATGACACCAGAGGAAGACTGCTGGAAGACACCGCCTGTCCAGGGTGAAGAAGGATATCAGTTCGTTGCGTGCGCGGTCGCTTGAGGAGAGGCGCTTGCCCTTGTAGCTGTTGAGCTCGTCGTTGACCCTGAAATTGGAAATTGATGAGTAGATGATCGCGAGAGGGATTCAAACCATAAAACGTACTTGTCCTCTGCATCGTGTTTCAGACAGGCGGAGGAACGTGAGCTGCTACGCATTGCAACGTCTGGACCAGCAACGCACTCATGAAGTAGTTGCTGTGATGCAGGCTGCGTCAGCCTAAGCGCTCACGTAGTTGAGTTGAGATTACTTACTCGGTAGCGTTATCCTGCAAGCGGTATAGGGTAAGTATCTATCCGTGAACCGACAATCTCGGAAGCGGCGTCGCACCCAGAGGTAGTTCTGCAGTATGGCATGTAAGCGGCATGGACATGGCAAAAAAAATGCGAGACAGGACCGTACCGCATTAAACGGAGCCCATTGTCCTATTTTCCAGCTGCGTCAGCTTCACCAAAGCGCACCCAAAACACTGGCAACCCACCAGACATGGAGACTGCGTGGCGCGAGCCCTGTCAGCTGCGTTGCAAACCGAACACCCCCTTCGACGGCACGCTTACCCTTTCCAGTCCTCGTAGACTCCTCGACCTGCGCTTCGAGCACGTCGATTTCCGGCGCCGCACGACCCCACCACGTGCCGTCGGGATGCTTCGGTCCGGGGTGGTCCTCGTTCTCGCATGTGCAGCGCGATAGGCGCTGCCCGAGCAGGTACGAGAGCGAGTTGTCCTGCAGACGGGAGTCTGAGTCAGCCGCGGGGGGCGATGTTGAGGCATGGCGTTTACGCACGTATGAAGGGTCACCCATCGTGGTCGCAGCAGGAGGGTAGTCTGCAAAGGGGTGTCAAGTGAACAACGTGCGCGGTCGTGGCAGAGCTCGTCCGAAGTCCTACTGTTCAACGACTGGTTTCGGAGTGTCTGTACTTCCACTTGTCAGTATTTTACGCCACAGTAAAGAGAGTACCAGCCCATTAACCACGCACCCCGACGTCGCACGCATCGTAAGTGTATGGCCACATTCCTTCCAGGGAAGCACCGTATCCAGCGCGCCCAAGGTTCTGCGACGCGTGAAAGGAAGCTGAGTATCCGTTATGAATACACTTCATAACAACAGAAATACTTACGCCCATCATCCAGAACGCTAATCGCAATTGGCCATCGTTAGCACCCAACGCCGGAGCGTCGCAGAGTAGGGAAACGCACCAGGCCACAAGCCCCTTTCAAATGGATTGAAGGCGTCAGGAAACCGCCGTCTGAAGAGGGCCTCGATGGGAGAACTCACCAAACATCGCTGTGAAAAGTTGGGAACGACCGTCGAAAATCAGAGGAGGGCAGAACACGGGCGAGGGAAGCACGAACCTGGCGCCGGGAAGGGTGATGCTCGCGGACAGGTATCCGCCCGTGAAGCAGAACCTGGTGTGGAACAGTCAGAAATGATATTTCAAAATGCAGAGGAACGGTGGACTGTTTACTTGTTCCAAGTCGAGAGCATGCTGCCCTCATAGTCCAAGTTGTGCGACTGTCATAGCCACCGCTTTCAGCACCCCGTCAACGCGTACATACCCCGGAAGAACGTCGCACCTTAACGTCGTCCAGGGTGATATGCAAGTACCCGTCCTGCGTGAAAGCCTGTCGTGGACTGTACCACTGTTCCGCAGCGCTCCCATTTCAGACTGCCTGACAAGTCGATGCGCACAGTGGCTCACCTCCAAGTTGTTGGTTCCCCTGCGCCGATCACATCGTCAGCGTGCTTCAGTCGTGTTGACGTGACAGAAAACCATACCAGTAGTGGATGTCCACAGCCTCCCAGTACGGGTCGTCGCCCGGGTAGAACGTGCGGTTGTCGACGTTGAACCTGCGCATGGTGCACACCATGTTCAGCATCGGCATCCTGGGGTTCATTGTTTGGAAAAAGAACTCGCTCATCGGAGAAGACGAGCTCATAATCCTGGCCGTCGAAGCCTGCGTTTCACTCAGTCAGCCCCTCCTCCTCATCAGACACTCTCCGCACACAACACCCGCCGACTCGCCTTTACGGGTCCGCGCGCTCTCCGGCGTGTCTTTATCGATGAGGCCCTACCGCACACTGCGTTATTACGCCTTTAAACGGACGCATTGGATTAAGGATAGGATCTCACAAAGTCTACATTGAATGCCGGAACTTGGCCAGAGGCATTGATGAATCCCTGGTGGGCGAAGCGGCAGCCGGTCAGTTCGCGAAGGCGCAGGGTTTGAAATGCCGTCGGGACGCACGAGATTGAACCCCCCGCTGGTAGTTTGGCTTTTTTTGCCATATGCGCTGTAGATTGGGTATCCGGCGCTGTGCACTCCACAGGGAGGATCAGAGATTCTGTTGGAAATGAAAACGTGCCTGGAGAATAGGCTACGCACAAAAGCATCAACAGCGCCGCGCCCAGGATGGCGAGGAAGCCGATGTTCATCAGGCCTCTGTTTCCGCGCCCATTTCAGTAATTACAATACAAGAAGTAAATGGAGATTCGGACGCACCGCCACGTGAAGATGGAGCCGGCCGAGTCGATACTTGCAGTCAATACCCAGCAGCGTCAGTCTCTTCCACTTTTGTCGCTCTGCTCGCATAAAACGCACTTTCGATCTCTCCTCGGGTCGGGGTTGTGTAGTCTGTACGCAGTTTATATCCTGTAAGGACGGAATTCTAGCTTCAAGCACCCACCGAAGTGCTCACCTGTCGTCCGGTTCTGCATTACCCCATGCGCCCCGCCACAGTCTCAGCATTCCACCTCTCACCTATACAGAGAGTCCAGATTAATCTGAAACGCACCAGGCCCATCGTACGCCGCACCCCAGTCCGTGGGCGCGGCAGACAGCGCGAACTTGTCGCTGATGGTCGGCTGGCCGTACGGGGCGTACCCGCCGCCGCCGCCGCCGCCGCCGGGGGCCTTGAGCAGCGAGTGGTCGGACGCGGACGACGCGGGCGAGTCGCCGTGCCCCCCTTGGTAGATAGGCTGGAAGCTGTATGGGGGAGGCATGGGAGGCGGCGGGTTCTCGGTGTGGGAGGGAGGAAGGCGAGAGACGGCGGAAAGGAAGACGGAGCGCGTTCGCGACAAGGAGCGCAGAGGAGAGGAGAAAGCAAGCGGCACAAGCTGAGAAGGATGATGATCAAGAAGGATGATTTTGCTTTCGTACACCCAAATGAGTCCAGAAAGGGAGGGTCCATCACACCAACGACCACCTATCTGCACCACTGCCCCTCAAGCTTCCCCTCCTGCCCCCTCAGCTTTCAGCCCTACTCCCCCGCAACGGCGGACCCCGGACCGCAGCGCACGCAACTGCACGAGGCTACGCCCGAGGGGAGAGCCGGCTGATGATGTCAAGCGCGCCGGGGCGGTGCGAGAGGAAGGGAGAAGAGAGGAGAGGAGAGGCCGAAGGGGCGTTACCCTGGGTGGAGATCCAGCAGTGCTAAGAATGCCTGCGGGCGTTTCTTTGTATAGACGCTGCGGAAATCAACTCACGTAGGAGGAGCGTGGGGGTTCGTTATGTAAGAGGGAAACGCGTTTCGAGTTCAATCACTGCCATCTCGTCATGAAACCGAAACGAATACGAAAAAAGCCAAAAGGGAAGTCTGGTGGGATTAACGTTGGACCTGTAATGAGCGCGTGGGCCGCCGACGCAGAGTCCAGTCTACGCACAGCCCGAAGCTTACTACCCTACTTGACTCTCGGTCGCTCGCTTGCACTCACTCTTCATCTCCTCAAACAACCGTCTTCACCAGGGGAAAGACAGTAAATTGTCGATGCATAACACGGGGAATCTTGGACCGGACCGTTTCCGCCAAGCTGGATGGACTGCATTATCGGATTTCCATGTAAAACACGATGCAGCCGGAGTGCCTGCCGGCAGCTGGGGATCGACGTCACTTTCTTAGGCAATGGGACATGAGGCCACTTTGTCTTCATGGAAGAGTCAGCATTGCTTTCAGTTCCCGAATACCAGAAAGTACTTGTGCCAGTGGGGGCAGCTCTTGCCCAGCCATGTACTTGCAAACCATATTTGCACACCCCTGCGCACACAGCAAACTCCTGATCCAGCAGCACACCGATTTCTAACCAATCCATCTGCGCCCCCCCCCCCCCATTCAACACCGTGAGAAGACGCACGAGCGCCCCAGCAACATAC
>JTLS01001083.1:0-10761 GCA_000826855.1 Basidioascus undulatus | reverse complement strand
TCTGCAGGCCGATGTACTGCAAGCGGGAGAGCGTTCAGCCAGACCCCCTCCGTATCTCTCACCGCCCCGCCCCGCGCCCGACCCGCTCGACGCCCTCGGACTCGCCAGCATCCTCCCCGCGGACCTCGTCGTTATCCTCAGAAAACTCTCCAAGCGCGATGGGGTCACAAAGGGCCGCGCGGTGGAGGAGCTCCAGGCGTGGGTGGCCGATGTCGAGCAGGGGGAGATGGGCGAGGAGGGCGTCGCGTTAGCTGTTCCTGTCTGGGTGAGTGCACTGCATTCTTGTCTATTGAGAAGACCCGGTATGGTACTTATCTAGTCCTGTTGGGCATCCGCAGCTCCACCATCTCCCCTCCCTCCTCCTCTCCCCGACCCGCCGCCTGCGCCAGACCTCGTCCGCCCTTCACGCCGCGCTCCTCTCCCCCGCCCTCCCCTCCGTCCGCTCCACCATCCTCTACTCCCTTTCCTCAGGCGAGCAGCCCCAGGCGCTCGGCGCGTGGCTCCTCGCCGGCAACGGCGGCTGGGACGACGCCGTGAGCTGGACGACCGCGTCCGACGGCGACCGCCTGAACCTCTCGGAGCCGTACCTCCTCGACCCGCTACTCATTTACATCTCCAACGGCATCCGCTCGCCGTTCACCCTCCTCCCCGCGCCCTTCCCCCAGCCAACCTCCCAGCCGCCGTCAGGCGCATCCACCCCCAAGCGGCCCGGCCCGCCTGCCCCGACGCCGTCCGAGACCCGCAAAGAGCGCCTCGCTGAGCTCGAAGAGTCCGCGGCGTCAAGGGACGCGCGCATCCGCACCGCGGGCCTCGTCGCGCTCGGATGGGTCCTCGAGCACGCCCCGGAGGAGGGCGTCGAGATCGCGGACGGGCTCGCGGACGTGCTGGAGAGTGGCGCGCTGTGGGAGGCCATGGGTGCTAGAGACGGAGAGCAGATGGTCAGGCGGGCGGCATGGGGCGTGCTGGGCAAGCTTGTTGGGCGCTCGAATGGCGGTGAGTGGTCAAGCTGTTTGCTTTCTTCTCCAAACGCAACTAACAAACATGGTGAACAGCGCTCATCGAGCCCCATCTCGAGCCCGCCGCGCGCGCCGTCTTCGCCAATGCGTTTGAAGAGGCTGAGCCGACTGTCCGCGCGGGCATCTGGGACGGGCTGCTTCCGTTCTTGCGGAGTGAGTGTTCCCCGTCTGACGTATCAGGCTCTACAAACTTCCGACTAACGGAGTTGTGCACACAGAATATCCCCAAGCCTGGGAGATCGCTTCGACGCCTGAGGCGAAGGACGAGGAGGAAGGCGAGGAGGACGAAGACGAAGACGAAGACGAAGACGAGGAGCCCTCGCCCTCGCCCTCCCCGGCAGCCCCCTCCCCTCCCCTCCCCCAGCCGATCTCCTCCCTCCTCACCTACCTCCAACTGTCCTGCCGCTCCCCCAGCCCGCAAACCTCCTACCCCTCCCTCCTCCTGCTCCTCTCCACGCTCCCCCCCGCGCTCCTCCCGCCTCCGACCCGCTCAGCCCTCCTCCTCTCCCTCCTCGCGCCGCTCGCGTCCGGCGCCCTTCCCCCGCCATACCAGGCCCGCGCGGCCGAGGCACTCCTCGTCGCGGCTGTCGAGTGCGGGGCGTTCCTTGGCGTGCGGGAGCACCGTGCGGGACGGGCCGAGGAGGGAAGGATGGTTGTGCGGGAGTGGGTGGACGCTGTTTGGGAGGCGTTTGTTGGGAGGGAGGTGGGACGGGATGCGAGGCGCGTTGGAGCTGAACGCGTGGGCGCGGTGCTGGGGGAGCATGTGGCTAGGCTTGAGGGGACGGATGGAGGTGCGTTTCGACTTAACTTTTCTTGAGGTGGTCATGCTGACCGAAGGTGCACTTCACAGACCTCGTGACATCCGCTCTCGAGCCCATCTCCACCACTTCCCTCGCCCTCGCTGCTGCACCGCCGACCGCTGAGGCTGGTGCGTGCCTCGCGACTGCCTTGTCAGCGCTGGCGCACTCCCTGCCGCAGGCCTCAGTAGCGAGAGGCGCGGCAGTCAAGCTCGTGCGGGAGGCCGTCGGCGCGGCTGCTGCGGCCGAGGTAGAGGAAGGCATTGAGGGTCGGTTGGCCCTGTTCGAGAACGCGCTGAAGGGCTGTGGGAAGGAGGTGTTTGCGGATTCTTCGCTTGCGGAGGTGCGTCTTCCCTACATCAGCAGCTTTCCCTGGAGGCTTTATGCTTAACCGAACCCTGCAGACGCTCGACACCCTCGCCCTGATCACGCTCCCGCACCTCCTCCTCTCCCCCGTGCTCTCCTCGCGCGCCACAACTCTCCTCCTCTCCTACCTCGCCCACCGCGCCTCCGCCTCGCACGCAGTCTCCGCCTGGCGCGGCACGCTCGCGGCCGACCCGCCGACCAGCGTGCTGCGCGAGCTGTTGCGCGCCGAGCGGGCGGGCGAGCTGGATAGCGTGGGTCTCGAGCGCGCCGGCGCGGAGGAGGAGGGCGTGGACGAGCGCGTGCTCAGTGTTGCGGGACGGGTGGTTGGGGGTAAGGCGGAGGAGGGCGAGGAGGAGGTACTTCAGGGGGTCTTGCAATCTGCGCAGACGGGTTTGTGCTGTCTTTTTTCACATACACGCACGACTCAGGCTGACGGGTGAACTCGTGCAGAGCGCTTCGTGAGCGCACTGACCGCCGAATCCGTCACCACCCTCCTGACCGACACGCTCGCGACGCTCGTGTCTGCTCGTCTCCGCTCAGCCGAGACGGACGCGACGCCCGCGCTCGCCTCTGTGCTGCGCCTACTCCGCGCGGCCCCGCGCGCCACGGTCGCCCCCGACGCGTTCGTCGCTGCGTTCTTGCTGCCGAGCTCGGACGTCCGGAGTGCTGGACGGGCGCTTTGGGAGGCCGTGCGGGATGAGGAGGGCGTGGGGGCGGCTGCGAGGGCGCGCGTTGCGGAGTTGGTTGGCGATGTTTCGGTGCTGGCTAGGTGAGCTTGTCCAATATTGAATCAGTGGGTGACACATGCCTGAATCTCCGCGTCGAGCAGCCCGAAGCAGATCCTCAAGACGGCGTCGGTTGCGCTGCCGAGCACATCCGCGGCCGCTATCGACCTGGTCACGTCCGCCCTACCCGAGCTCGGCATCCTCCTCTCCACCATAACCTCCTACGACGTCCCTCCCTCTCTCGGCGTGCTCGACCCTCTCGTCCCTGAAATCCGCGAGTACGACCCGCCCTCGCGGCCAGCAGACAAGTACGACCAGCAGGGCCTGTCCTCGTACGCGCGCTCGGCGGGCGCGCTCCTCGCGCTCCTCTCCTCCGACCGGGCCCGCGCGCGAGAGAGCCCCGCAGCGCTCAAGCACGTCCTCGCGCTCGGGCAGCTCGCGGCTGACGAGCGCGCTGTGCGCGGGTCGACGATCGCGTTTGGGCCGGGCGTGGAGGACCGGACGCTCCGGGAGATTGAGGACACTGCGCGGGGCGTGGTCGCGAATGCGCTTTCGCACTTGGCCGAGGATGTGCCGCCGGAGTGGCACGCCGCTGCGGTGGGCGCGCTGCGGAAGGGCACGGAGAGCGCGAGGAGCTCGGCGCCGGATGCGCTGGTCGGGCTGCTGGCGGGCGTGTGGGGCTCGGGCGAGGAGGGGCCGGAGCCCGTGTTTGAGGCCAGGCTGCTGAGGACGCTTTTGGAGGGCGTGTTCAAGTATGGGGGCCCGGGTATGCAGGAGGGCGAGCGGTGGCTTGCCCTGGCGCAGGACCTGTTCCAGACGGGTACGTATGGGAGGTCGGGGATACGATGTACACCTACTGACGAGGCAAAATTATGACAGCACCGCACACCGCCAAAGCACTTCTCTACGCGACGAAGGACCTCGTCGTCGGCTCGCCTCGACTCGCCCGCATGCTGAACGAGCTCGCCTCGCGCCTGTCGGGCGTGCACTCCAGCCGCGCGTCGACCGAGGGCCTCGCGCTCCTCCGCCTCCTTCTCGCCGCCGCGCCGCCGCTGGACTCGGCCGAGGAGTTCCTCCCGCAGCAGCGGACGGTCTTCCTCGTGCGCAGCCTGCGCGAGTGGGTCATGAGCGACGACGAGCTCGACGAGGAGCTCGACTCGCGCCTCGCCGAGCTCTTCGTGCACGTCGCGCCCATCGTGCAGAACCTCGAGGGCGCGCATTGGGACTTGCTGTTCGACCTGGTTGAGGCTAACCTTGAGGTGCGTTGGACGACCTGTGTTGCGGCGCGGGGACAATTGCTCATTGCTGGTTGGTTTGGGGTGGCTACAGGTTGCCTCGCTTGAGGAGCCGGAGAGCTACGTGCTCTTGTGGCACTCGCTCCGCCTCTTCGGACAGCTCATGGACCTCGCCGCGTACAACGCCGCGCTCAACAACATCTGGCGCGATCGGCGGACCATCGCGTTCGAGCACTTGCGGAACCTCTTCCTCAGCCTGTCTAGTGAGTGATGGATTTGCTTTACCGGACCAGGTCAGATGCTGATGCGATCGGAATTCGAACAGCGGGCGGTACCGCTTCTGAGCCTCGATCAAGATGCGCCGACCTGCTCATCGAGCTCGTGCAGCGCATGCCGAAGTCTCTCATTACGGACGAGTCGTTCGCACCTGTAAGACTTCTTTTGCGAGTGAAGAAGCACGCACGCGATGCTGACACTTCTTCACAGCTCGTGCGCATGCTTTCGAACCCCTCGGTACGCGTGCAGAAGGTCGCGTACCACCTCCTCACTCGCCTCGTTCGCCGCCGGACCGAGGCGCTCGTCGTCGAGGCAGCCGTTGCGACCGACCAACAGGTCGACATCAAGCTGCCGCCCGAGCTGTTCAACGTGCTTACCGCTTCGATCGAGGTTGCCCCGGAGCTCCTGGCCGAGGACGAAAACTTGCGAAGGGTGCGTGCCCCATGGCTGCGCCAACCATGCGGTGGCCGTTGCTGATGGACCTTCCCTGTGCAGGAGACTTTCGGACGACTTCTTGCGTGGCTTCTGGCGTTCGAGCACTTCAAGGGAGCGGTACGTACGTATTCTCGAGTAGTTGCGACAGCTCAGCTGACTGGCATGGGCTTCGCAGTCTTTCCAACTCAAATCGGCGTACACAGAGCAATTCCGGAGCACCGACGCGGTCGCGAGTCACCTGGTTCCGCTCGTTTTGGGCTTGCTGGGTGTCACGGACAAGCCGAAGCCTTTTGACCTCGGTCCGTGGTCGGTGGAGGAGTTCTACACCGAATGTGCGTTTACGTCCCTTTCCAACCCGGTCGCGCATCAGGCTGATCTGGGAGTTGCTGCCATGCAGACTTCGACCTCGACAACGTTCCCGCTCTCCTAACCCTCGCGGGCCACGTCTACTACCGCTCCTTGCACCATGCCTCGGCCCTCATCCGCCTCTGGTGGTCATCGAGCCAAAACCGGCAGCTCACGCTCGCAGTCTCGACCTTCACCGCGAAGCACTTCAGCCCGTTGCTCATCCGCGGCGAGCTCGACCGGCTGCGCGAGCCGGAGGCGGTCGACGCTCTCAAGGACGAGAACCTCACGATCAAGATCGCCTCGGGCGCGAACGAAGTCACGGCGAGCTACGTCATCGACGAGCAGCCGATGGAGATGGGCGTCAAGCTCCCTGCGCTGTTCCCGCTCGAGTCGGTCGAGGTCAAGAACCTCAAGCGCGTCGGCGTGAGCGAGAAGCAGTGGAGGGCTTGGCTTCTCGCCGTGCAGCAGGTTGTGGCCGCGCAGGTACGTAGCATGGCAGCCCCTTCCATCTGTGCCAG
The DNA here is from genome assembly GCA_000826855.1 of Basidioascus undulatus. Taxonomy (NCBI): domain Eukaryota; kingdom Fungi; phylum Basidiomycota; class Geminibasidiomycetes; order Geminibasidiales; family Geminibasidiaceae; genus Basidioascus; species Basidioascus undulatus. Next base: position 5,045 of record JTLS01001083.1, on the reverse strand, counting down.
TTGGCGCTGACCGCGCACCTCGCTCAGAACGGCCCAATTCTGGAAGCGCTCACGCTCTTCCGGCGAAACGTCTCGCTACACTTTGAGGGCGTGACAGAGTGTGCGATCTGCTACTCGTACGTCGCCAAAAGTTCTCGTCCGCTTCCAGCTATTGCTGACAGACTCCCGTACTTTCAGTATCGTATGTGCGGCGGACCGCTCTCTCCCGGCCAAGCAGTGCAAGGTTCGCTTGACCCCTCCTCTTCCCTACCTCCCGCTGTGCTTACATGCCTACTCGTCTCCAGGTCTGCAAGAACAAGTTCCACGCTGCGTGCTTGTACAAGTGGTTCCAGTACGTGACGCAGATCTCAGCATCTTTTATCATCGCAGCAACTCACACTCCTTTTCCTGCAGGACGTCGTCGTCCTCCAGCTGCCCTCTGTGCAGGAGTGGTAAGTCTTCCGTACGCACTGTCTGCTGTCGATTCCGCTGACGGTGCTCTTCCGTTGCAGTCTGGTAATATTCTTTCGGTTCGGAATCAGATGTAATTGGATTGTGCAATAGATAGGGTATTCGCATGAGGCTGGGCAGAGCATTGACAGAGCGCGATAATGTGCACGATATACGCAGGAGGCTGAATGTGCAAAAGAGGTCCGAAAGTGCACTATAAGGGAGTGGTGATCGCTGCTTCGGACTCGTCTGATCGAACAAAACAATTGACTGTAAATAAGACGTTGGGTTGAGCATCGTGGCAAACCAGAATTGTCGGACAGGTCCATCCGATCGCTCACTCACAGCAGTGCACGCTCCCTAAGTTGTCCATCTTCGTTTCACGAAGTATTGATAAACTCTCATCACTGTACTTTGGTAAAACGCCACCCTCAGAAACGTATGCGGCCAATTCGAATGAAATCATGCCTTCTCCCTCTTCAGCCACTTCTCATCCCCACCCATCCGTGCCAGGCTCTCCAAATTTCCAGTCCACACAAAGTAACATTCTCAGTTTTCAAAATCAGGCAGCCCCTATATCTGCGTGGCATTGTACGGGTCTCTTCTTGCTGTACAGACTGGCTTTGCTGCGATTGTGAAAGCTCTCGGCGTGGGGTAGTCCGCCAGTTCAGTTGATGGGATGCCAGAGGGTAGCGTGTGCAATGAAACCATGTCCAGAAGGAGTGTGCCGCCCAACAAGGTCGCGTGGCCGGACACCGCGTGATGTCGAGCGAAAGCTCGCGGACAGCGAACCCCCGTCGTGCTGACGATTCCGGCGCCCAGCCCAGCCTCTTTTCCTTCTACCGCCGCGTTCATCCCCACCTTTGCGCCACATACTTTTAAGTCGTTACCACCTCTAACAAATCCTTACTGTCCTAGTCCAAGTCATTAGCATGAGGGTGAGCTTTCTGATTATGCCGGCGTTTCCTCTTCTCTCCCAGCTTGATCACGGCCCGGTAGGATGGGAATCGTTGCAGCACCTACTACCCCCTACCCCAAGCACTGGTGGGTGGCTGTCAACTCCTTCTCGGGCGGTCCACGCTGAGCCATTACTCCACCTGCCGAGGTGCTACCGACCAGACGGCACGGTCCCAGCGGCCTCCCCTCGACCGTCGTCAACGCCGCTCAGCCCGCCGCACCTCAACCCGCGCCGGCGTCCGCCGGCACGACGTCGACTCTCCGCAAAGTCCCCACGACGAGCCTCAACGCCTTCCTCCTCGGGCTCTTTCTCCTGGTCCTGCTCGTCGCAGGCTGCATGGCGCAGGATTCGCTACTGCATCGTCCGGATGAGGGCTGCACCGCTGAGACGTGTGCAATCATGGGCGTCATGATCGGATGGGGGTTTTTGGCCAGCCTTGTTGCTGCACTGCTTTGCCGGGGCGCTTGCTTCTTCTCACTACGACAGCATCTATACGGACTGGGTCGTCCCACGCAGGGTTCTGGGTCTCCTGGTGCGCAGCTTCCCCGAAGCTAGTGTCCGTAATTGACAAGCCCGCTCCTTTCAGGTTTCATGGTACAGTTTCATTCTTTACCGTCAGCGTTGAGGTGGTTCCGGGACTTTTCGGTTCTTCGATCTTCTTGCACTTCCTTTTGGTGTCGATAGCCCTGCCTTTCTCTGGACTTTTTGGCTGAGTACAATGTAATGCAACGTTTCTCATAGCTTGCGTGGATCTGTATTGCAGTCGAGTTTGGGCATGTACGACATTCACTTTCAGATTTTCGCGAGCTCATTCAAACTTTCCTCCCCTCGCAGCGAGCCCAAACAAGTCCACATTCTTTCAGTCCGCGAACCGGACCCGAGGCGGCGTTCACCGCTGATATTTAGCTGGCGAAGGGAACCCTAAGGGAGCATCTTCAGGGGGATTGGCGTCTACCCTTGTGAAATTCAGCAATCGTCTTGGGTCAGGCATTGGGTCCGGCAGGACTGAATAAGAGTTGGGGGTTCCGTCGGTACCACCCTAGAGGGAAAGACAAGCACGTGGCCTGTCCTTCGGAGCAGGGAGCCTTCCTCGGTCTGAACTGCCAGTCTGTGAGTCTCGTCCGAATTGTCGCTGCATTCAGTGTACCGACTGAACCCCCAACTCTTGAGAATACCCCTCATGGCTGATCGTGCTGTGGTACCAGAGAGGAATGTCGCCGGCACTTCCTTGGAAGTCCGCGCCGCGGAAACGACCTCCAGATGGCTTCTACAGTCACTGAGCGCGTGTTTCAAAACGAATGATGTTCAGCAAAATCCATGAGTCGGGGGCGAGCTATGGCATAGGGACAAATTACGTTGATGCAATCAGTGGTAAGCTCAAGGAGGCCGCTCGACCGTCGTCAGGGCTGGAAAATTTTGTGTCTGACGAGTGCCAACGCTCGTTTGCCCGGCTCACCGCGCTCACCACGTTCGCTACGGCCGACCCGCAGCCCGCCTGGTATCTCAAAATAATCGCGTCCGCCGAGCACGCCAGGCGCCGTTCTCAGGGCATGCGGAGCCTTCGGGCCGAGTGGGTGTAGGTTGCGAGCACGCTTGGCATGGACCTCGACGAAACTGCTCGCAGATGGTTCGTCACGCCCTCGCCACGCTTCCCAACCTCCTCATCTCTCCCCCCTTCTCCTCCCGGTCGAAAGTTCGGTGAAATGCCTTGACCTTGGGATCTGCTGTAATAGGATTGCTAAATAAATGGCTCCCCGGGCTTAGCATAGATTCACTGCATGTTGCATGTTCCTTCTTTCACGTTGGGTCGACGGATCGAAATACCGACAAGGGGTTGAGTGATCAATTGTTCAGGTACAACACCGTCGCTTGAAGTTCCAGGATAACCAGACTCAGTGCGAGAAGGCTCCTGGCCTGCACGCCCGCCCTTCCGGTGCCGGACGCCCTCCGTGTCCTCCAACCCGGAGTCCCCTGCAAAAACACCGGGCAAATCAGCCGGCTGGCTTACATGCGGGAGTACGGAGCTGGGCCTCACCAGTGGAGGATCCTGATGATGGTGCCCTAGCGTCCGAATGGCCTCGTCCTCCGGAAGTCCCTCTGATCCGCCTCCATCAAGAAGAAGTAGCGACGATCGAGAATATCTGGCGCCGGCCCCCAATTAGACCCCTTCGCATAAATCTCACACTGGAAGGATTGTAAGGGATAGGCTTACTGATGAACTCGAGCTGCTCCTTGACCTTGGCCTCGAAGTCCGGGTCGACCGGCAGCCCCCTCCGCGCCAGCTTCTTGTATTCGCGCCAGTCGCTTTCATACTCAGTATACAACGCCTCAGTCTCGGGAACAGAAGATGATCTCGTTTCCGAGGGTGTAACTGGAGGGTGAGCTGGAGCGGTCGTCTGTGAAGCGCAGGTATTGGTGCGGCGCGGCGGAGTGGTCGGTCGGAGCCTGCGTGCTGTCGCGATCGGCTGAAGCACAGTGAGGGTCGCTGCCGTAGCGGGATAGCTGTGCACCCATGGAGAGCAGATGGTCTAATGTGCAGATGAGGAGATCTGGTTATGTAAATTGCTGTGGCATGTGGCAAGCAAGTCGAGGAGCTGGAGGAGGGTCTGTGTTTTTGAATGTTTCGGAACCGGCCTTCGCGGCTCTTTGCCTTCTTTGTTGAACCAAGGTCGACCGATGCAAATGCAGCATATCCCATTCTGCCTCACCCACAGCTTTGTCAAGTCCCGGCATGTAAACTCTGAAGAAGCTAAAGAATATAGACCTTTGTAGCTCCAGATGGCGAGCCACATCCTCCCAGCATCGACCTTACTGATGGACATCATGCAGTCTCTTTGCCTTGTGACTTTAAAGAACAGTAAAAACGACCACAGATTGTCAATGTTTTTGAAGCTGTTTCGTCCACTTGAAAAGGTCCTGCTGCTCAGAAGTATTGCTTTGACGTTGCCACCCTTCAGATGCCGTGAGTGATAAACTTTCCCAGAAATGCTCTACTTTCTTGTTTCTTTTGAGAGAGAACTTTATATTTTTCGTCAGTAAGCCAAATCCTCGTATGCTGCCGAAGTCGGCCTCGAAGGAACTAGTGGCAGACTCGATGCACGAAGCCACGGCATTTTTGTACCTTCCTTCTCATTTGAAGCTGTCTCGACTTTACGAGCTATGCAGCTGCTCCAGCACTGCCGGCGACGTGAGCTGTGCGCATTTGTGCGTAAGACCCGGGCGTGCCCTTTTGGTTTCCCATTCGTCTCATGTTAGACACATTCGTCCGTAAAAGCACTGTATTTAGAAGGAAGGAAGGAAACATGCGCCCGTGAGAAATGCAAGTTGCTCGTCACAGCGGGTGGAGTTCCCCGAGCCATGGATGTAACGATAGGGCGAGGCACGAGCTGTTCTGCGTACACGCAGATCGCTGTTAAGGGGAGACCAGCAAAAGCAAACTTGCTTGCTCATCTGAATCCGTCCATGGAACGTCCTAAGCAAAGTCTACGACCGCCCTACCCTGTCCCTCTACGCCCCCTGCCTCTCACCATCTACTCGTCTTCATCCCAGGACGAACGCTGCCCTCACTCTCCTCCCCAGTCCCCTTATCCACTTCCCGAACCCCACATCCTCCCCACCTGCTCCTCCTCCCTTCCCCGCGCCACCACCTCCCCCCTCT
>JTLS01001082.1:0-10809 GCA_000826855.1 Basidioascus undulatus | reverse complement strand
GGGGGGGGGTTCCGCATGCATCGCTTTCTGTCGTGAGAGAGGAGCTGTCAGCAGTCTCATTACTTGATAACTTTGACTCAACTATCCTTTCCACATCCCAAACTACCACTTACCGCGTACGCGAACCAGACAGTCGAGCAACGTTAGCCCCAGAGTTGAAGAAATACAGCCTGAGCCGTTGAAACCTGACGCGACCAAGCCAGATCAGTCAAGCCGCAACCCCGGATATACCTGAATGAAGAGGGAACCTTTAATGGACAAAACAGCTCGGGCCGGGCACAGCAGTTGGAGCAGACTGCGAAGCTCGAGGGCTGCGAACCCCGCTGGCGCCGTTTCGGACCGAAAGCGGCGCGTAAAACAAAAATCATAGCGCTTGCTGGGCGAATGCCTGCGGCCGAATTCCTTCCGTTTCGTCTGAAGTCGACGCTCTTTCGCGCTCGTCCTTGTCATTTCAAAGATCGCGTCGGTCCGCGTCCCAATCCGTTCGTTCGTTACGTAGCCTATCCTCTCGCGGTCATGTCGTCGTCTGAGGCGCCCCATGAGGTGCGTTGTTGTCTTGCACTGAACAGAGAAGACATGCTGAGATGAGAGGGGTGGGCGAGGACGAGCAGGGCTGGAAATCGCTGCTGGCGGGTGCGAAGCGCGAGGAGCTCGCGTTTTTGGTCGAGACAACGGGGAGGATGATGCACCAGCTTGTGTATGGCGTATGTTTGCACGCTCTCTGAGGGAAAGGGCAAGAGGCGGAGCTAACTCTGGGCTGGGCTTATGCAGCGGCCGATCTCGGACCAGATTGATCTGGCGGGCATGACCGGGGCGTGCATTGATGTGCGTTTCTTTCCTTCTTATCGCAGCTCCGAGAGAAAGCCTCTGATTGGAGTCAATGCTGGTGGGAACAGGCCACCGTCGCCTCCTGGTCCCGGCGCGACCTCGCGCTCGCACAGCACCTCAGCAGCGTCGCGAGCCCACTCAGCTTCCCCGTCACTCCCGCCGCACCCTCCGCCGCTGCGCACCCCATCAGCAACGGGAACGGCGCGGCGACGCCTATGAACAATGGGACGTGGGGAAGCCCGGCCCCGGGGTCGGGGGTGAATGGGGCGGGTGGGTCGAATGGGAGCCAGGCGCAGAAGCGGAGGGCTGAGGAGGGGGAGACGCCGGTGAGTGGAGTGGGTTTGCGGCTGGGCAGGGGCTGGGCAGGGGGCCGGCGGGCTGAGGAAGGGGCGCGGAGGAGCAGGAGAGTTCGAAGATGCCGGAGAAGGAGGGCGGGAACAGGAACGAGTAGGTCTAGTCCAGGTCATGCGTCGCGACAGGAGACACCCGAGCTCATCGCGCCCCCAGACCCCAACTGCCCAAATCGGCCGAGGGAGACTCCGCCTCGACGCCGAGCTCCAAGCCCAAGCTGAAGAAGCCCCGGATGTCGTACAGCTCTGCCGGCGGCACGCGGGACGAGAAGACTCTGGTCTCGACGGATGATATCTTCCAGACGTGCGTGCTGCTGCTGCTTGTCTGCATTCCCGCACAAGCTTATCTGATCGGGGTGTGGAGGAACAGTGGGTATCTCCATGTCGGCCAGCTCGAGAAGGACGTGCTCAACCTCTGCCGGTCCGTGAAGGGCCCGAATCGCCGTCTGTGCGTCCTCCCTCCTCGCACTCCCACACCACAGGAAAGCCAGGCTGATAAGCTTGTCTGGGCCCAGCGTCTGCCCCAACGGCCTCCTCATCCCCTTCACGACGGGCAGCGGCGGCCAGCGGAGCTTCATGAGCTTCTACACTTTGCACCGTGGCAAAGTCGTGCTCCGGTCAGAGGTGCAGGACGAGTCGGACGAGGGCGAGGAGCTCGACGGCGAGGGCGAGCCGGACCCCAACAACCCGAATCACCACTCCTCACACAACCACAACCAGTCCAACCATTCCGACCCGAAGCTCGAGCACCAGCACCAGTTCGCGCCCCCTCCCCCTCCCCCGCCGGCGCCGCAGCACCAGCTTCAGCATAACCGCGAGATCGCACCGCCAGAGGCGTTCGCGTTCCAGGGCGCGCCGCCGTTCCCGATGGCGGATGCGGCGGCGGCAGCGGCGGCGGTAGGGGGCGTGGAGGGGATGGGGATGGAGAGGGGGATGTGAGGGGATTGAGGAGGGTTGAAGAGGGCTTGAAGAGGGGTTGGATAGGATGGTTCTTGCGCGCTTTTCTTTAAGTTTCAAGTCTTGTTGTATTGTTGTAACTTGCTGCATTATACCCTGGTTCGAGCGTCCTGCCGATTGTCGACGACGCCCCTTGAGGATGCTGGCAGTTTGAGTGCGACTCTCAATCGACCGTATTTTTCTGAGCGCACCTTCGATGCAGACTGCATGACCAGGAACTAATCTCCACTCTGAAATTGTATTATTGCTTTGTGTTTACCACAAAGCGTTTGGGGTTCGTTGTAGTTCGACGCGTGTGTGCACTCACTGTCACGCGCGAAGCCGCCGCGTTCAGGACACGAGCGGTGAGACTGCCCCTCCAGCTCACCCTCGACCTCGACCCTCATCTTCACCTCGCCAGCCTTGCGCCAGACGGGTCTGGTCTTGCTCGTCTCCCCTCAAATTATCATCAGCTCGCCTCGGCTCTCACTACTACCGCCATCTCGGTCGCCCCCGCCATGTCCGTGCGGGCGGACGCGTTCTGCGCGCCGGCGCACCTCAACATCATCCTCCTCCCGGTGGGGCCCATCAGGCGCGAGGCGTGGCAGCGATGGGTCGAGAGGATGGAGCAGTTTAGGGAAGTCAAAGGGGCGGACGTGCCGGGGTCTAGTGAGTCCAGAGTCCAGAGTTCCCTTTTGTCGAACTCCTGAAAGGATCACCCAGCTGGGATGGCACACCACCTGCCGGGCTTGTGCAGAGGGACATCTTGGATCCTCGGAGTGGATTTTGCAGGACACAGGGCCAGAAATTCAAAAGCTCGCTATGCATGCTGAACCCCTTCCGATCCCCTTACAGCCCCCTTCCACCCGCCCCCGCTCTCGCCGCACCCGCACACGATTCACCTCTCCTTCCACACCGCGCCCCTCCCCGCGTCCGTCACCTCCCTCGCGGCTCTCTCGCCCGCGTACCTCCCGCACGCGATCATCGGCATCCTCGACTGTCCGTCGCACCCGTCCCTCGCAGCGGGCGCTGCCGCCTTCCAGAGCACGCTGGCGCGCCTGCCGGACGTCCAGCGCGCGCGTGTCGAGCGTTGCTGGGCGTTCGAGCCGTGCGAGGGCGAGGACCAGGCGGGGCCGGCCCCAGGCGCGGAGGACGTCGTCGTTGTTGAGGATACGGGGTTCTACCTGAGCACGCTCGTCGCCGACGTGATTGCGAGCATTCTGGCGGGGTTTCATAGCATGGTGCGTGTCCTGCTGCTCGCTTAAGTAAAGCTGATGAGGCTGAATGTCCTCTTTGCGTCTCTATAGGCGGCCACCATCGAGTACCTCCCCTCCATCACCACGCCCTCCCTCGGCCTCATCCCCCCTTACCTCCTTGCCAACTCCTCCGCAATCCACCACCGCCTGCCCTCGAACGCCATCTCCGCGTCCGCAAGCCCCCCGTCTTCTCTCCCGCGCTCCACATCCGCCGGTGTCCTGAGTGCCCCGTCGCTGGCGCGCACGCCGTCCGGCCTCGGCGCACAGGCCAACCTCTTCTCGCGATCCGCGTCGCCACGCTCGGACACGCCTCCGCCAGGCACTGGGCAGCGACGAAAGAAGATAGATGGAAGGCAGAGCAAGCTCTTTGGCGATCTGTATCTCCTCGCTGGGCGCTTGAACGATGCGATATCAAGGTGGGTGGGCGGCGGTGTGCCCTCGATATGTCGGCTAATGGTCGGGGCATTTTCAGCTACAACGACGCCCTCCCTCAACTCCGGACTCCTGCGGATGCGCTGTGGCTAGGCGCAGCGACGGAGAACCTGGCCATCGCTCAGGTCTTGCAGTACTGGCACCAGACCGAAGAACCTGTGCGTCGCGACAACGTTTAGACAAGCTGCAAGTTGACGCGGCTGACAAGCCTCCACAGCCACCGCCGCTGCCCGCCGACAAGTCTCATCCAGCTCGAGAACCGTGGTCGCCGCTCGCAGACAAGCTCGCCTCCGCCCTGGTCCTCTATGCCAAAGCCTTCCCCCTCCCATCCCCCTTCGACCGCCCGACCTCCTCCCTGGCCTCCCTCGCAAACGGCGGCGTGCCCGAGGCCTTCACGCGCTTCGACCTCACCGCGCCGCTCATCTACACCCGCGCCGTCCTCCGCTTCGCGCGCTTCCTGCTGACCATCTGGGGCTGCGCGGGGCTCACGCCCGACTGCCTCAACCTCCTCGTCCGCGGCGGCGTCCCCAGTATCTTCACTTCCTCTCCCTCTCCCTCGCCCGCCCGCCTCCTCGCCCACGGTACCCGCATCCCCCTCCTCTCCCGCGCGACGATCACCGAGGTCGCCTCGCAGGCGCACGGGCCCTTCATCCTCTTCTTTGACCCGACCGAGCAGCTCCGCGTCTTCTCCGCGCTTGCTGCCATCCACGCGCAACTCGGCTTCCGGAGGCGCGAGGCCTTCTTCCTCCGCGAGGTCGAGGCGCGCGAACTCGACCTCGTCGTCCTCACCCGGAACTCGGGGCGTGGGACCAACGGCGTCGTAGCGGGCGAGTCGACCCACGGCAGCGAGGACCTGCTCGCGGTCCTCGAGAGCGTGTGCGACGTCTACGGGATCGACCTCAGGGGCCCGGGACTTCTCATCGAGGGCGAGGAATCCGCGGCCTTCCCTCGCGACCTGCCGCGGCAGGGCGACCACTTTGGCTGGCCCGCGCTGCAGGTCGCACTCCTCCGCGACGCCATCGCTGTCAGCGAGGCTCTCCCCGGTGCGTCCTTGCTGGTCTATCTGCCTCCCGCGTCCATCGCTCGTACTGATAGTCCAGCCTAACCATCCACATTATAGACTACCCCTCCATCATCCGCTTCTCCCTCATCCTCCTCCGCACGCTGCACGCCCACCTCAGCCCCGCAGAGCAGTACCACCTGAGCCTCATCGCCGCGCGCGCGCTCGTGGCCGCCCGACAAAGCGCCGGCGCCGACACCGGCACGGACAAGAAGCTCGAGCTCGACTTTTGGGCGCCCGATCCGGTCGTCAGCCTCGAGGTCGTACTGTACGCGTTCGTTCGTTGCCGACCGCTGATACTGAGCTGATTAGCGGTGGGAATGCAGCTTGTCGCCTGATCGGGTCCCGCACGAGAACGCCCTCACTTCGGAAGAGGTAGACGTCCCGACTGCTGCACGACAGGGACTTTATAGGACGAAGACTCGCGCTTCGAGTTCGGCGAAGGTTCGTGAGCTTAGTTCCAGCGTGGACGCGCTGAACGATCTATCTGACGAGGCATCAACGCAGTCTGTCGCCGCGCAGAACGAGCCCATCGAGTTTGTCGTCACCTTGCAAAACCCCTTTGGCTTCGATCTCGAACTGCAAAGCATCGAACTCAGGTAAGCGTATGACAAGTAGCCTTCATTCTTGAGCTTCGGTGCTGATTGCTGTCTCATCGTAGCACGTCCGGTGTGCCATTCGACGCAGAGCCCACGTCAGTCTCGATCCCCGCCGCAAGCCTGCACAGCATTGCGCTCCGCGGCGTCGCGACCGAGCCAGGCATGCTGGTCGTGCGCGGCTGCAAAGTGCGCATGGCCGACACGCGCGAGCATGAGATCCTCCTCCCGCTGTCGACGGCGGACGAGCAGAAGCGCAAGGACAAGGCGCGCAACGCGCGCCTCGAGCTCGAGGGCCGCGTCAAGTTCGTCGGCCTCGACGCACGTCCCTCGCTGGCGAGGGAACGCCCGCTCTCCGCTGCGCTCGCTAAGGTCGCCCCGCCCGCTCAACCAACGTTCCTCGAGATCAACATCGTGCCCGAGCAGCCGCTGCTGCGCATTCGCTCGACGTCCCTAGCCACCCATGGAGCGTTGATGCTGTATGACGGCGAATTGTGCGTATCGTGTAAGATTCCTGTGTTTCGAGGTTCCAGCGCTGATCGCCATCACGTCACGTCCTATTGCAGGTCCGTTGTCGAGGTTGAGCTCGAGAACGTCTCCTCTCTCCCCGTAGACTTCGTCAGCCTGAGCTTCGAAGACTCCTGGGCAGCTGCCGCGCAGCTCGCTCTCGCCGAGGGCAACCTCTGCGCTGCGGAGGCGTACGAGCTCGAGTCGGATCTCGCCGATCGGCCCGTCTTCGCGTGGACGCCGCCCACGGAGCCCGTCTCTATTCCGCCGGACGGGACCTACACTTTGAACGTTCAATGCATCGGCAAAGTCGGATGGTACGCGCCTGCACTAAACACTCTCTTCCGGTTTGTGGCGTCGGTCTTATCGGTCTTACTGACATGAGATGCACTCCCGCAGTACCTCCGGATCCATCAATATCAACTATGGCCACCTCGACCGCGCATCTCCACCCTCTCCCCTGTTCCACACCCGTCGCCTCGCCTTCCCACTCCTCGTCACCGTCCACACCAACCTCGAGTGTCACGCTATCGACCTCCTCCGACTCGACACACCTTCCTCCTCCTCCCCAACGTCTCCGTCCTTCCACTCGAGCGAGCACTCGCCCCCCGCGGACTGGACAAACGACCAATGTCTGTTCACCGCGGACGTGCGCAACCGCTTCGGCCAGCCATTCGAGGTCACGTTTGAGCTCTCCGCAGACGGTTCGTGATTCTGTCGTTTTTATCGACCGCAGCGGCGCTTACAGTCTGTACTTTGCAGCCGTACTCGACGCGTCGGCTTTCGACCACTGCACGACGAGACTGGTTCCGCCCGGCGCGACTGCACGGTGCGTCTCTGTCGTCGCATCAGCTGACCGCATTTCCTGACGCAGTGTGCTTTCTAGGGTCGCACTGCCTCTCCCTCGATTGAGACTGCCAGACGCAGAAACGACACAGCCGATCCCGTCGCGCTCAGATCGGCAATACGTCGTCTCGCAGTCGGCGGCGTCGGGCAGCGACGAGCGGACATCTCGTGAGCTGTTCTGGTATCGCGAAGCGCTGTCCAAGTCAATACGTGCGACATGGAAGGAGGTACGTCTTTAGGTTGCCGTCAAGCTGGTTCTTATCAAATTGGCACTGACGTACCGCACACAGCCCGGCACAAACCGACGAGGATCGCTCAGCCTGCGCGGCCAGCGACTAACCAAGAGCATGCTCGAGGTCTTCCAGCGAGATCCGCTCGACGTGCGTCTCTCGGTGGAGGGAACGCTGGGCAACGCCGTTCGTCATCGGAAAGGAGATACGTGGCGGACGACCGTCAACGAGTTCGCCGACGTGGTGGTGTCCGTACACAATTACTACATCGGCGAGTGCCCATCTTTCCATGAGATCGCCATCCATCGGCTGAGAAAAGAATTCTTCCAGAGCGCGATCTGCTCCTCCAGGTCCGACTCGAACCAGTACCGCGCGACCCGTACGATCTTTCCTGGACCGCACCACCTATACCTGCGTCTACGCCTCTGCCGGCGACGTCCGCCGCCGCCTGGTCCCAGACCGCGAACCTGGCCGTCTTCGACGGCCTCCTCTCACGCGTGCTGCCGTCCGCTCTGGCCCCGAATGAGCACGCCACGGTTCGCTTCCCGTTCGCGCCCGTCGCCGAAGGCCGCGTCGCCTTCCGCGCAGTCGTGGAGGAGATCGAGGGCAAGGCGGCTCGCGTGCGGAGGCGTGCGCTCGCGGGGAAGAAGAAATGGAAGGGCGGTATCGAGGAGGCGATGCAGGAGGCGCCCCCGGAGAGGGTCGTCCAGTTCGCGCAGCGGCCGCTGGTCGTGGAGGTTGTCGGGGCTGCGGAGGATCTGCCAACATAGACCTTGCATGCCGACCAGAATAACGTCGCACTTGCTTGACGTGTTTGAGTTTGACGTTAGAGACGTTAAAAAGGTTGGGAGGCAAGGGAACCGCAGAAGTCAAAGTGGTGTCTTTTGCCTTCGCCACATTAATGCACCAATCATGTCCAACATGTCCTCAAAACTCCCGGGCGGCCTGCTCCAGATACTCTCCGGGCTATCGTTCCACACAATCTCCATCGAATGATGCACCTTTCCCTCCTCCACGTCCCACAGGGTTCCATCCGTTACTTGCTCCCACAGCCATTCCTTCACTGAATGACGCGCTGACCGCGATAGAGCTGGACACAGTACGCCGCTTGAACAGGGTCACGGGCCAGCCCGGTGTCCACGAAGACTGGAACGGCTTCGAAACCCATCAGATTCGCATGGTGGAGAAAGTCCTTGCGCCGATCTTGGTCTTCCTCCCGCCAGAACTCTGCAAGATGCTTCGGGCCGGCGACAACGAAACGGAGCCCAGCGGGGAGGCGCGAAAGCACAACATCGTGATGGTTGTAGGTTTCGCAAGGCGTGCGGCCGAGGACGAGATGGGTCAGCGCGGGGAGGCTGGTCAGGGCCTCCTCGAAACCGATGTAAGGGTCGAGGGCGAACAACGTGAGCCGCTTGAGATTCGGCCGATTCGTCCACGCGTGGAAACTGGCGGGCCCCCAAGTGCCCGGGGGTGCCGGCCAACCCTGTGGCGCGAACGTCGACATCTACGACGCGTCCCGTACGCAGCTCGCCTCTTCAAGTTTCGTAAAGCCGGCGTACGCGCGGCGGAGAGCCTCTGGCATGTGCCGGATACCGTTAACTTGGCTGTTCGTGCCGAGTGCGAGTCGCTTGAGCGAGGGGCCTGGCTTCGACAGGAGCGCGACGTAGGCGTCGAAGAGAAGCGCTGTTTGCACGTAGCAGCCCAAAACGTCGTAGGTTTGACACCCATAGACCCAGAGCTCGTAGATGGCCGGTGAATGGATGAACCGAACGTGCGGACTCAGCAAGGCCGACGGTTGATCGAAAAGAGCGACCGTGCAATAGAAGTATGGGAGAACGAGAGCCCGGATCGATCGGCAGGTCAAGCTCAGACTCAGGAGAGCGCGGTACACGTCCAAAAGGTAACCGTACTCGAGAGGATACAGGAGGTGATCCTCAACAACCTGGACGATAATTTGATCAAAGACTTCGAGAGGAAGTATTATGGCTGTTGTGGTCAGAGGAAGTGTAGTGGATGCGGTAGGTGGTCAAGAGGCGTGGATCGCTAGTTGGTCGGTTGGCGCTGGCGCTGATCGGTCGTAACGACAAATTCCCGAAAAATGTCCAAAGGCCCTCCTTGCGGTATCAACGAAGCTGTCGCGGTCGGCAAGGACGCGCCGGAGCGGCTGCGTCGTGCGAGGATATCATATAATGCCGTGCGGACGTTCGAGTCAAGGGCCTGCAGTGAACAACCTATCCAGGAGTTCTGAGATACACACTTCTCTGCAGGCATTTCGGATTTCCAATCGATTTCATGGGCACTAATATTTACGAAGATTGACATTCAGGTTGATGCCTGCCTAGTGTACGCAGAACTTGATTCCAACTTGCAAATGTAGTACAAAGTGAAGATTCACCGACTGGAACGAGTCCAGAATGAGACATCATTTACGCGAAAAATTACTTGGCCTGCATGCACCAACTCACTGCATCCGTGCAGTAGAATCTCTGTATGGGGAAAAGCGGCGGACCGCGGCGAAGGCCGTGATCCTGTGAACACGACACGCCGCATCCTCTGAAATGCCCATCCTGCTCTCAAGGCTTGCCATAAGCACGCATAATTTCACACCCTGGATCACTGGTGCCTCAGCCTTGTCTTTAGAGTAAACGGGCTCAACAGCTCGTACTGGAATGCCAGCGCCCTCCAAGTCGTCTACGATCTGCTATGGTGCCGCGTGTGACAGCTGTCATGTGCGGAAGCTGGCGAGTCGCTCCCCAATGCGCTCCACCCCCCTCGATACTCAACGCCAGACTTTAACATCCCAACACGTACTTAACTAGAGATCCACTCGGTGCCTTTGCAGAAGTGCGACGCCGCCAAACCCGTCTGCGGCAGCTGCGCAAAGTCGCGCAATTATGCGTGCGAGTACGAGCGCGGGGGCGGCAAGATCTCCCAGTTAAAGAAAAATATCGGTGAGCTCTTTTATGGTTAGAGTCTCAGGGCTGAGAAAAGCCCATTAAGTTCTTGTTTCTGTACTCGCAGCCAGCTGGAGAAAGCGCTCGAGGAGCTCGAACGTGACTCTGAGAGCCGTGCTGGGTCTCTCACCGGCGCCAAAGGCAAGTCCTCCAGTCCGTGATCTACCCTACCTTCGACCCAGTACTTTTATTTCACGACACTCTCGGGCCCCCAGGCTCCTCATCACCCTCGAGCTACACAGCCTCGACATCGCCCGACGTTCACGCCGTCCTCCTGAAAACAGCGTCGATCCTCTTCTCCACTTCGGGTTCGGGGAGTTCGTCCCCTTCCAAGATCCACCTCACTGGGGAGGTCCAGGTCTTTTCGAGCTTGGTGTACATGACGAAGTCCCTCGGGACCTGTCCAAGAGACTGTGCGTCCCTCTCCCCCTCTCCCTGCAGCCTGAAAGACTGACCTTTTGTCTGGTGCACAGATGCGACGTGTTCTTCAAGCACCTTTCCGCATCCACCATTCTCGACGCGATCGCGCTGTAAGCGTCGCTGGACCTCCTGCTCAAGCACCGCAGGCGCCCGCACCCATGCCTCTTCTTTGCCATCTATGCGTGCGCCACGCGCCTCAGCCGCGACCCCGCCCTGCTGCTGCTTGAGGACACGCTTTTAAAAAAAGCGAAGTACCACTTGCACGAGGCGCTTGATCAGGACCGGTACGCTCAGAAAGACTTTCGCGTTCGTTGCGTAGGCTGTAGTTGATTGAACGGTCCCGGTCAGGCATTTGCTCGACGTGCTGCGCGCTTATTTTCTCCTTGGGGTGGGC